>PVKH010018326.1:0-15161 GCA_004027955.1 Chaetophractus vellerosus | reverse complement strand
AGGTAAGTGCCACCTTCAGGATTCTTTTGAACTGTTTACATATTGAGATTTATTAATACATATTCATTGAATTTATCAGTTGATTTGGATTCTATGGAAGCTGTGGCTTATTGCATATATTATAGATTTAAGTAGAACACCTGGAGAATAGGACATTGAACACCTATTAAGTTTTATTTAAGCACCCTTCAACTAATCACTGTCCATGATAAAAAAGAAATATAATTTTGGTATTTATTATTAAAATAGTAACAGTGACTTTTTTGTGTCTTGACTAATGTTTCTTGGAAAACTCTGGCCATAATTTAGTAATAGAAATGCAGTCAATTGTTGAAACTATTGCTCCTTCTACTTGATAATATATAGCATCTCTTGTGGCTTTATATTTTTATAGAATCCATCCATGATAATTTGCACATACTGTGTCATTTGCATAAGTGAATTCAAAGGAGGCCAACAGTAATTACTTTTTCATGATTTTTGAAAAGTTGAGAGGAAATAAATAAAGCAGAAGAAGAATGATTTATATTGCAGAGAAAAGTACAAGAAAATCCTGAAATTCAGAAACCTAAGATTCAACACAAATCTCAAGAACATAAAGTTTTGTTTTATTTTGTTTCCATTATGTCCAGTTCAGAGAGAATATGTGGTACTGGCCATAACAGTCACCAAGTTCAGATACCCTTAGAGAGTTAAGTAAAGTATTTTACAAGTGCACAAAAATAAGTGAGGAATATAAAGCCAAGTAGTCAATTCTAAGTGTCTTAAAACCTAGGAGGTTTGAGTATTCATTGCTTGGTGGGCTGCAGTAATCAGTAAAATCTATCTAGCAATGGTAGGAGTTGAACAGACTCTGACGAATTAAGCAAGACCTGATTGGGAATGGTGAATGTCTGGTTCAACTATAGCAGAGGGCCATAAGGAATCTTATGGCTAAACAAAGATTAAATGCATACTGATTAAATTATGGTATTTACTGGAGATTTCTGAGTATGTGGATTATATAAAAGGAACAGTGTTTAGGGAATTTATGGTAGCAAGATATGGTGAGTCCAGTGAAAGGGAGAGAGCCTGGAGGCTCTGTGATATTCCTATTTGCAGTGATTGTGTGATTGGACATCTTTAATATCCAGGATGTTAAAGGAGATAAGAGAGAGAAAATGACCTGAGGTAGTAATTGTGAATTTATTCTGAAGTCCTTGGAAGAAAGATAACACCTAGCAGTTGCATTCTTAGAACTTACCTCAAAATCACTTATGGAGTCAGGCCTGGAAGAAGCCCTTAAAGATCATCTAATTTAACTACCTCAATTTACTTATGGTTAAAATGAGGAGCAAAAAATCAAGATATTAAAATCATCTCCTTAGGAAGTAGTATAGCCAGATGAAGGAGATAATGTTTCACTTTGTTTTCCAAATAGTCCTGTGTTTTAAACAATGGGCATTGATAAGACTGATAAGGCATAATATAACTTTTTATGTAAATATGAAGATATTAAGTGATTCTTGTAGAAATATATGGGTAATACTTTCTTGGCTTTTTATAGATATACTCAAAATTAGGGAAAATAATATTTTAAGTGATTCAGGAACATAGAATACACTTTTTGAGTGTATTATGGGGTTAGTATCAGATTAAAAGTGAATAAATACTCTCCTTTAATAAACTGGAGTCCATCTCCCTTATAAACTGGAGTTGGTGCATTTTTGTGATTACAATATTTTTTACCAAAAATTTATGAAAAATAGCCTGTGTCGAAACCTGTACATGTTTGTTTTCCTGATAATTCCTGATTATATTCCACTTTCAGTATGAAAAGATAGCCTTAATGTAGTGGCATTTAAATTATCTTCTTCAAATGTGATTTGGTTTATTACATAATAAAGAAACTTACAGAGATTCGGTGGGTTCAATCAGGCAGACTCATAGACTATTGATGAGGGAAAAAGAGCTGAGAAATCTTAAGTTAAAGGATCAAGCTCATGAATCAAGTTAAAGGTGAAGAAAAGAAACATCAGAATTAAAACAGTGACAGAATTTTTTTTCACTAACACATAGGGATATAATTTTGGAACAAATTATAATAGAGCACTAATTTTTCTCTCTCTCTTTTTTTTTTTTTTTACATATCCCCCCCTTTCTGCTTGCTCTTGCTGTGTGTTTATTTTTGCATTCTTCTATGTCTGCTTTGTCTCCCCCCATTGTGGTGACATGTCCAGTCAGCTCACCTCACAGGTGGCTTGCCCCACTCATGGGTGGCTCTTCCCCATTCGTGGATGGCTCTGCTCCACTTGCGGGTGACTTGCCCTTCCCGTGGCGGCTTTGCCCTGCCCATGGCAGCTTTTTGCCCTGCCCACGGTGGCTCTGCCCCACCCATGGTGGCTTGCCCTCTCAAGGTGGTCTGACCACTCTGAGAGGTCCCTGGGAACCAAAACCGGGGCCTCCCATGTGGTGAACTGGTGCCCTATCCACTGGGCTACAGCTGGCCCCCTAGAGCACTAATTTTTAAAAAATTTCTAGGTATAATTTTAACAGTCTAAAATGCAATTGTTAATTGAGTTAGTTAATTTGCCACTATGGATATCCTTTCTTCACTATTCAGTAGAAATGATATCAAAAGGACATTGTGTGGCAATTGATACTATCATATTCTGGATTGATTTATGTTTTTTTATCTCCAAAAATCCTACTTTTTGTTAAGAGCTTTATGTGCACAAATTTGAATGACTTTAATTCCACTGAAAGGAAAAATGAGAGAGGACTTACAGTTTTGAAAATAAATTTCAAGTATCTTGATGTTGAATTTATAAATAATTAATATAAAATATCTTACATACTAAGAAGTTCATGTTTTATATATGTGAAGTTGAGAAATTACAGTGTGATTTGAAGGAATGGATTAAAATCTTGTTTACAAATATTTCTTTCTTAGCTTATTAATGATTCTTGAAACTCTACCAGTAGAGAGATATTATCTGATAAGGCTTAACCTTTCTAACCAGAGAAACATTAATAGAGGTGGTATTATATAACTCTATAATATTGACAAGAAGAAGGGAGTAAATCTAATAGGAATGAAGAAGAGAAAATCTAGCTAAGTTGCTAAGACCAGTAATATAGGCACAAAAATGAGCATACATTTTTAGGATGATTGGTTAGGAAGAATTGAACAATTTGTTTGCATGAACCAAAAAGAAGACAATTTATCCATGTGAGTATGAGATTGGATGAATTTCTAACAATCTGAGCTAAACCAACTGATACTATTCTCAAATTCCAAGTGACTCCTCAAAGTCAAATACATGTTGTTGTTGTTTTCAATTAGAATTCATAGAAAAATAATGCAGAAAATACAGTTCCCATATCCTCCTTCACACATGCAGTTTCCTTATTATTAACACTTTGTACAAGTGTGGTACTTTTGTAAATATTTGTTTTTCTTATGTCTGAGATGATAATGTGTTGAAGAATAGTGATAGCCAACTTCTTTTGTTATTCCTTTAGTTGACTATAAAAATATAATCCTTCATTTGTAAAATTAGAAGGATGGACCTACCTTACCATCTCAATCAATTTAAAATATCTTTATTAATATATAATCTAAGTTCTTCCACTAGAATTCATTATTCTAGGAATTTGTTCTAGGTACTGGCAGAACAATGAATTGTTCACCCAAGAAAACTTTTCTTATTTTACAGAAGTAAGGAAATTGTGGTGGTAATTAAGATCAGGAAATTGGAATATACTTTTTCACCAAAATTGGAAAACCAGCTTGAATGATAATGGAATTAGCAAAGGAGAAACTGGCAGAGCCAAATTCTCATGTCTAGCTGCAAGTTATAAAACTTGTTTAACATTCATATAATATGTAAAGCATTATAAAAGTTGGAAATTACCAGGAATCTGCAAAGTATTTTACATTTGTTACCTTACTTAATCTCCACAACAATGCTAGGATAAATTGCATCACTCTAAAAAAATGCATAGCCTTCTTTCTGGTGAACTTATTTCTGGCCTAGCATGAGGCATCAAGTACATATATACCATGTATATGTGATTGTCAGTTAAATATGCCCAGTTTCAACCTTATAAATGTTTGGTCACTTTAGAACTAAGCCCAGAGGAAAGATAAGTTGATTTTTAAAAGTAAGGAAACTAAACACAAGAAAAATATAACTAATTATAGCATGTATAAAATGTTTCCAAATTCCAAATACATTTGGTGGTTTTTCTATTTACAATGTTTTCACATAGGATATAGGGCAGAAAGTTTCTTACATGTAATATTGCCAACATAGCACATATTATGTATTAGTATATGATTTTTTTTTTCTATTTTCACTCTGCTTCATTTATGCCGGTATGTCCTAAATAACAGTGAGAACAGCAAAGTGAGATCTGATTTTTTTTATTTAAAGGAGAAATTCTGTAATTCTCTTTGGGCATAATACTCAGCTGTTACTTGATGAAGCATGCTGAGATAATGGTTACATAAATATAATGTATTTATTATACAATGTTAGTTTTCCTCTCATTAACCTAACATTTTTCCAGTAGTTAATGTTTTAAAGAAAGGGACAAAAAGCTTTGCAGGAAAGCCTTCTTGAATAGAAGAGTAAAATTATATTTTCTTCAACTCATGAACCATTTTTCCATTATAATCTTCCCCATGAAAGGAATGATATGACTCACCATATTAAAATATAGCTCATAAGAATTCATTATTCATCTAATTTCAGGTGGCTAGAAACTGCTCTGCATCATGGAAAATAATGTCACAGAATTTATTCTTTTATAAAAAAATGGGCTTTATTTATTTATTCATTTATTTGGTTACATATCCCCCCTTTCTGCTTGCTCTTGCTGTGTTCATTTCTCTGCGTTCCTCTGTGTCCACTCTGTCTCCCCCCACTGCGGCGGCGCACCAAGTCAGGTCACTGCACAGGCGACTTTGCTCCGTTCGTGGGCGGGTCTGCTCCATTCGCGGGTGACTTGCCTTGCCTGTGCTGGCTTTGCCCTGCCCTTGGTGGCTTTGCCCTGCCCATGGTGGCTTTTTTTGCCCTGCCCAACGTGGCTCTGCCCCGCCCATGGTGGCTCACCCTTCTCAAGGCAGTCTCTCCACTTTGGAGAGGTCCCCGGGAACCAAACCTGGGCCTCCCCTGTGGTGAACTGGTGCCCTATCCACTGGGCTACAGCTGGCCCCCAGAATTTATTCTTTTAGGACTTTCTCAGGAAAAGAAAGTAGACGTTCTCTGGTTTTTGTTTTTTTGCTATTCTTACTTTGTTATACTGCAATTTTGACAGGAAATCGGGTCCTCATGGTTTCTATCACCTGCAGAACTTATGAGCCACTCTATGTATTTCTTCCTGAGTTACCTCTCATTCTCAGACCTTTGCTACACCTCCACTGTGACCCCCAAGCTCATCTTGGACTTCCTGGCAGAAAAGAAGGGCATTTCCTATAATGGCTGCATGACATAGCTCTTTACTATGCACTTGTTTGAAGGTATTGAGGTCTTCTTCCTCACAGGGATGGCCTATGACTGCCATCTGCAAGTCCCTGCACTATTCCACCGTCATGAGCAGGTGGAAGTGTAACATCATGATTGCTGCTTCCTGCATTGGGGGATTCCTGCATTCCTTTGGCCAGTTTCTTCTTGTCATCTTCTTACCCTACTGTGGCCCCAATGAGATAGATCACTACTTCTGTGATGTGTATCCTTTGCTGAAACTGGCCTGTGCTGACAGAAGCAGAATTGGTCTCTTGGTCATTGCTGATTCAGGCATGATAAGCCTGGTGACTTTTGTTGTCTTGTTGATATCTTATGCTGTCATCTTATATGCTGTCAGGTCCTAGGCTATGGAGAATCAACGCAAAGCTCTTTCCACGTACAGTTCCCATATCAATGTGGTGGACCTTTATTTGCTCCTTTACTCTTCATTTATATTCGACCAGCTATGGTTTTACCAGAAGACAAAGTTTTTACTCTTTTTTATACTATCTTTGCCCCCATGCTCAACCCTCTGATATACACACTAAGAAATACAGAGATGAAGAATGCGATAAAGAAACTATGATTCTGTATCACAGAAAAGAAAGGAAATAGAGTAAAAGATATTCTTGATTCTTACCAGTGAGCTTGTTGAATACATCTGTTCTACCCTAAGATCTATAAAATGCAGAAATCTTGCCTCATATCTGGCAACACATATATGAGCAACACCCAGATATGAGCAAAAGTTTACTATTCTCAATATTTATCCAGGGTTTTTCTCTGCTGTGCTTTGTTTTATGACTTTCTTTTTTCTATCTCTTCTGCCTTATTGATCCTTCAAATAATTTAGATATTTAGTAGCAGACTATCTGGGGCATGGGGAAACCCAAATCAACAATTGAAAGTCTATATAGTCTATTCTTATGTAAGATTATATTTGGAGAAGACAATACCAACCACTAAATAATAATTTAAAAAATTAATTGTAATATTTTAATTACATTACTAAAAGAGTATTTTAAAAGTTCTAATTCATGGCCAATAACAATATTGATCAAAATTTTCACCATCTACTCTGATAATTTTGTAACCAATGGCATTTTGGAATTTCTCGCATGACCAACACAATACACCCTCCCAAACTCCAGATAGAGATAGTTTATTTTACTCTAACTCACTTTCCATCCTAGATCTGTTCCTGAAAGAAAACAGATTTATCTAATTCTAATACCATATAGTGTATTCATTAAGGGTAAGTTCTCTCAAACCAGAATCATTTGATTCAAAACCAGACCTGGTCACTTACTGTGTCTGAGGCAACTCTATGTCAAAACATCATCTATAGCATACAGGTGATGATAAAGACACACCAATCACAAATTCATGAGATTTACCTGTGAGGGTCTACCACCTTGCTTTTCACATAGAAACAAACCTATGGGTAAGAGTCATTTGTATTATTTATTCTCCTGTTATGCATTGAAAAATACCTAATCTCATAATGACTCACCTCTGGAGCAGTGGGGGTATAAGGATGGAAAAAGGGCAAGGAACGTTAATGTCACATTCCTGTATCAGGTGGAAGCAATTTTTTCTTGCAGTGGTCAAGTAGAGAATGCCACTTAAATTCAATGTGAACATTTTTCCCCCTTACCACTATAAAAATTAAAGGCAGTTCCCCCCAAATGGTAATAATCATAAGTCACCCTTGAGGAAATTTGTCTCAAATCAAGAAGGCCTGAAAGCAAAATATGACCACTGCATAATCGGTTAGAATCTAGGAGGTCTTCAGAAATTCCAGCAACCTGAAATTTTTGCAAAATAATTTGTTTTCAGTGTGGAATGCAAGACACACTGAATAAAGATAAGGTATTGTTGAGAGTTCCTAAGATGGGTGGATAATATAAACAGAAAAATAATTTAGTGCTTCACCTCACTTTAAACTAACAAATAAAACTGAAAGCATTATATGCTAAAAGTTCTTGAAAAATACCTTAACATACTTTATCTAATTCTTCAGAGATTTTTCAAAATTTCCTAGAAGTGCAGCTCGAGCAGTGTATGGCAGAGAACACCATCACAGGAAAACTGTGGAAGAAGATTTTATGGTTTACAATAAGCAGGGTCTCTGGTAAGATGAAAACAAACACCTTGAATTTCACCTGTTTCAGTAGCTCCAGCCTCCAAACCAGCCAGACATGTATTATTGAAAAGTAAAGCATCAAAAATTAATACAGATGTTTCTTTTATTCTACTTTTGTAATAAAAATGTTGTACAGGAATTATTAAAACATCTGGGGCAGAAGATTTTAGAAAGAGCAATTATTAATAAGGAATTTCCAACTTTAACTCCTTCTTTATGTACCATATTTCTTCCTTCACACCTTTTCAAGGACATCACTTCATTGCTTCTCCCCTCTTCCTCTGCATAAGCTATTTTTATCTCTATTTTAGATCACATAAAACAGTCATCAGCATAAAAACAGTCTGGAAATATGATGACAGTCTTTGAAATTTCCCATGTCCTGTCAAGTGCTTCCTTCCAGAGTATCCACCTTGCATTATCTTTGACTAAGATATTTAACAACTCTGTAGATAAAATATTAATCTGAAGAAAATGACAGTAATGACAACAATGCCTGTCCAGAGACTGCAAAGTAGAAAGCAATAGATTTCACACTGTGAATATTGACCAATTTTGCCAGTTTTGCATCCTCTTGTAAATTCATTCAGCATTCCTTACCAAACTATGAATATGTAGTATTTGTGTGGGTTTTTTGAAGTGATCTAACTTTCCTCATTACATGAGTTAAATAAATTCTTTATGTGTTCATTTTATATTTGTGTGCAAATCATGATTATATTCTCTTTTAAAATGCATCCATTTAACAAACTAAACTTGTATTTATCTTTTCTAAAACAAGCAAAAATCTATTTTTGTTCATATTTTCTCCTTCAATTTTCCCCTATTTCTGATTTTTCTTCTTCCTATGGTCACTGTATCTAATTTCTCTCCTTCCAATTTTATTGAACCCTTTCAAATGTGGTTTTCACCTCTACCACTTCAATGAATTTACTCTTATCA
This sequence comes from Chaetophractus vellerosus, assembly GCA_004027955.1. Lineage (NCBI taxonomy): Eukaryota > Metazoa > Chordata > Mammalia > Cingulata > Chlamyphoridae > Chaetophractus > Chaetophractus vellerosus. Next base: position 6,581 of record PVKH010018326.1, on the reverse strand, counting down.
AGGTCACCAATTACTTTTATATTGACATTTCCAGGATTTGACAGAATTGATCATTCTTTCCTCTAGATATTTTGGCTTGGTTTGAGATCATCATACTCTCCTGATTTTCCCCTTTGTTTTTATAAATATACATTTTAATTTTTTTAAAGATACTTAGATTATATAAGTGATACATAAAAGATATAGAGGAGTGCCATATGCCCTGTTTCCTAGCCCCTCATATTTTCCCACATTAACAACATCCTTCATTAGTGTGGTACATCTGTTACAATTGATGAACACATTACATATTTTGAGCATTGCCACTAAGCATGGATTATAGTTTACATTGTATTTTACACTCTCTCCAGCACATTTTTGTAAGTTATTACAAGTTATATAATGGCTTGTATCTGTTATTGCAGTGTCACTTAGGGCAATTCCCAAGTTCCAAAAATGCCACCAAATTACAGCTATTTTTCCCACTCACTTCCTTCAGAACTTCCACTGGCCACTGCCTCCAAATCAATGATAACATTTCTTCCATTGCTAGAATCACAATAAGTCTATAGGAGTAGAATACCAGTAAGTCTACTTTAGTCCATCATTCATTCCCCAATCCTGAGGATTCTGGGATGGTGATGCCCACTCCACTTCTAATTGAGAGGGAGCTTCAATCCCATAGGGAAGATGAATGGGCCTATCTTGCTTGCAGTTGTTGACTCTTTCAGTTCCTTGGGACGGTCATTTTCCATCATCTCCTTGTTAGTTGTTCTGGGTGAGTCCAGTGAACTGGAGAGTAGGTTTTGCAACACTGTTCAGATTCAGGGCCGAACTGTTACATGGACAGTCCAAAGTTTTAAGTCTCCTGGACATACACCTATCGAGTATAGTACTAAGTATAGGTTCAAATAGAAGGGTCAGAAGAGCCGTCTGTCATATCTATGTTGATTTTTCCAGCCCTTGATGGTCTTATTGAACTCTCTGTATTAGAGTTTCACAAGCCTCCATCCTTGGACCTGTGTTTGTTTCAATCTTGGTGATTTTATATAACACAGATATAAATACCATGTGAAAGTGGCTACAAAATTTATATCTCGCAACTCAGAATTCTACCTTGATCTCTCAATTAATTATTGTAATAGCCTCCAATCTGTCCTATATTTGTGCACATGTGTTTTACTCTGTTCCTAGAATAATGTTTGGAGTATAGTAGGTAATCAACAATTATTTGTTGAATAAAGAAATGTTTAAAAATATTGAGAAAAATCCCTAGTGATAGAGAAAAGAGATAGCTATTTTGATGAAATGATATAATTTCCATGTGTTACTTTTTATATATTCAAAACTATTACTGGATTTCAAATTCTCTCTGAAGATATTATTTACCCATTTCAAAATCAATGCTTTATAACTGATATCTGAGAAAGCAAGTTCCCCTTCAGGGTTCTTATTTTGCATACTATTTCAGATATTTCCAGTGGCCTACCCAATGTCTCTCAAGTTTTATTACTCTCAGAACCCTGAGATTGCTTGTGCTGGCAGTCTCCCATTCTCCCTTGTAACTAGGTTAGTGTTTTAATATTGTATCAATGAAACTTAAATAGCAGTCTGTTGGGGAATTCTGGAAAATTTTTACTTCCTGATAAATATTTTCATTCTTTTTTTTTTTCTTTCTTCTATCCTGAAACCATTCTGGAACCATAAGGACAAACTCTTCATTAAAAGCATTGTAGAACAAGGATCTAAAGGGAGCCTGCTTCTGTCTATATTAATCTTAGATTCTGCTTATATTTTCAGGACTTATTTTTACATTAAAGTAAAAGAACACTCATTTGCATAAGTTCCTAAATTCTTCTCCAGTGAGGGCTATCCCAACTACTAAAAACACATTTATTGCCTTTTTGGGAGGGGGGGGCATTATTCCTTCCACAAAAACTAAGATTATTTAATTAGAAACAAAAAGAAAATCTGGAGTTTTAATGGAAATTGCACTTAATTCATATATCAATTCATGAAATTGTGGTTTTTAAAATATTAACTCTTCATTCACAACTTTGATATCTGGTTCTATTTGTCCATGCTCATTTTACAGCTTTAAACAAGGTCATGTGATTTTCTTACTTTTGGCTCAAAGTTTCTTTTATTAAAATATATTTGAAGGGGTGAACTTCCTCCCATGCACCCCCAACCCTGACATCCCTCACCAATGATCCTCTCCCGTCCCTGTTGTCACCCTTCTGTGATCCATAGCCTCTTCAAAGGTAAAGCCATAACAATAGCCAATTGCAATGAATAGGAAAATGAAATAATAATGATATTTAAATGTAAGAGTTAAAATATATGAGAACTTAAAAAATAAAAAAAATATTAAAAATAGAAAAAAGGAAATGAAATATTATTATAGGATTGGATTGTTCAAAAAAATGGGAAAAAAATAATATATATAGATTTTTTCCATTTTGCCTTTTCGGTGCCATATCTGGTGTCCAGTCTGTTCTGTGGCACCTTCCCCTTCTCACTCCCAAGCATCCCACCATTTTTCATTTAATTCTCAAAGAAATTTTAGGTCACAGCAGAGTCACACACAGAATACAAGACATTCTCATATACTCAACCTCCTCCCCCATCCCCCCCATACCAAAACCTTTTTGTATGTGGATGGCAGCACCAACATAACTGACATACAGATAGTGAAACATAATTCCTCAACATTGTCATTGGTCCACATCAAGGTCCACATTTTAGAATGTACACTTTTATAAATTTCAATGATATTCACCCTGTCCTGTGTCCATCACTGCAAGGCAATGGAAAACATTTGTGCTTCAAATGGTTGGGCATCTTTCTCTCATATGGAGAGACCTGGGTTTGATCCCCAGGACCTCCCAGTAAAAATTTAAAAAAGAAAAATATAGAAGGCGGGCAGGCCACCTGGACCCATGCATAAGTGTGCCATCAGGCCCCATGAGCAGGTGAGCCATCAGGCCCCATGGGTGAGTGCACCACCAGGTCCCACAAGCAGGTGTTCTGCCAGGCCCTGCATGTGGATGAGCCACCAGGCCCTGTGCATTGGTGAACCATCAGGCTCTGTGTGCTGGTGCACCTTCAGGCCCCAGGAGCCATGCAACAAGATGATGACATAACAGGAGAGTGATACAAGGGAGAGCCAAAATGAGATGTGCCAAAATACCAGGAACTAAGGTTGTACAGGTGGTAGGATTCCTCTCTCCCACATCATAGGTTCTGAGGATCAAATCCCAGTGAAGACAGGAGGAGAAGGATGAGAATAGAGGGGCAGGAAATGGACACAGAGAGTTTCACAGTGAATGGACACAAAAACAGCAGAAAAGGGGCAAGGGGGTAAAAATGAATAAAAGTAAGTAAATAAATAAATAATTTTTATAAAAGTATAGCAGAGTAAGATACAGACTATAGTTAGTAGCAATACTTTGACAAAATAATATATGTATATATATAGATATTTGTAGTTGACTTTTGGGTTTGTAATGGGATTTTTGTCTACTTTTCTAGTTTTTTTCTTTCTTGGTTAGATACAATCTATTTATTTTATGTATGTGCATACACACACACACACACACACACACACACATATATATATGTTTTATTTAGTCACCTTGCCAATTGCCTGATTAATTAGAGACATTTTAATCATAATCCAAAAGATTTTACAGTCTTACGCTCTATCCCCTTGTACAAACATATATAAAATTCACCAGAAAAACATCAGCTTTAAGGAGAGAGACTACATGCTAAATTGGAATCAAGGAAGGAGTTTATGTGGTGGTGGGGGATTAGGACATTAAGTTAGACATTATCTTTGAAGGTTAAATTGGGTAACATATTTCTTGTTCCCTGTACTATTTGCACATAATAGATAATTGAGGACACCTGTTGGGGATTAATATTCCAGCTCCATCCTGCCCTTGGTCCTTTCTCATTCCTAACAGTAAAGTCTCATAATAACAGCACCCAGCTTGGTCTCCATGAGTATGATAAAGAATTTCATCTCAAAATTAGTAGCCCTTTGTCCCTCTACAATTCATTGCATATATCATGACAGATCAAAGTCTCTAAAATTTTGGTTCCTTTTGTTACATCTGTGCCCAAAGAACAGCATGTGCTTCTACACCTATAGCAAGCTTTCCTTAACCATTCAAGGTCTAAAAACTCCTTTAACACTCTCTAAAATACTTCCAGATATCTCATCATTAACACTTAATTGGAACAGCCAGGAAATTGATAATTTTTTTTTATCTCCTCAAGCAGTTCTTCAGAGAGCGAGCAACAGCACCTTGTATTCTTGTCATAATTCATAATTTATTCTAACAGTCAGGGCTTAGGCTTTGGATTTAGACAAAAGACCAGGAAAGAGACAAAGCAATATAATCTGGGGCAGGATAATCAACTTGACTGTTAATCTGTTTCTACTCTTTTAATATGTGCATTTCTAATATCTACATCCCACAGTTGTGCATGTTAATTTATAAGACACATACATAGTGTGCAACAGGCTTTCTATTTTCTCTTTTTCTTTACCTTTCCTTACATTGCTATGTATACATTACATATCCAATATATATTTATCAAAATAATAAATAAAATTACACTGAAGATTTAAAATTAGTATAAAAATGAAAATTACTATAATTCATATCTAGTTGATTGTCATTATTTGAGGCTGAAAAGAGAAGTAATGGTAATTATAGTGAAAAATAATTTGATGCTTATCACCTCTTAGATGTGGCTCTCAGCATGTTACATGTAATGACTCACATAATACTAACAATGACCCAGTTTTCTTCTTAATAGCCCTGTTTTGCAAATGAGGGAACTGGAGATTTTTTACAATAGGAGTAAACACTGATTATACATGAATGCTATTTTAAGATATATTTTAATAGTTTTCCTACAATTTTGATATTGATAATATAGTTTTACATCAAAATGATTCTTGGAATTATCCTAGGAACATATTCCCATTTATGTTGCAATCCAAGTTTTCTCACCCAAGAAATTTCCTTCAACACCATCTTTGAAATTCTCTCCTATCTCTAGTACCAATTCTCAGAACCAGTCTTATTTCCTTTCTCTTTCACTGGATCCTCTGATATCAAGGTATTCTAAACCCATGACATTCCATGCTCTTAATTTCCCCTGCATGCATGTCATTTATAGAGTAGCAACAGATGAGAAGTGTAATGAATTTCTACTCTAGTGCATCCCCTTAATTTGTGCCTCCTATTCTTTTCATTCATTTTTCCTCTTTTGCCTAAAATGTATGTCACTTATTTGATTCATTTATCAATTTACTTTTCTCTAATCAACCCCAATAAGTTACACTGAATAATAATGATACTATTTTTCTTCTAAATAGTATTTAGAATTTTCTAAAATCATAAAAAAGTCTGCCTCATTTTATGATCTTCTGAAGGATATAGACCTAATCATTCATTATATTTTACTTAAACAATGTGAAGTTATTATTTAAAATATTTGCAAAACATTGAAGGAAACAGAAAATATACATCTCAAAGAAATTAAATCAGCATATTTATAGAGTAAAATATAATTTATATTAGATGAAAGCTAAGTTTTTCTATTTGAAAGTAATATTTGTTTCATATAAGTTTGTTGGATTTTTACTTATGAGGAGATGAACTCACTAGATAATTTCCTTTAATTCTGAATTAAAGATGGTATTCAGCATTTGAATGCAGTCAGAATAAATGTTTAACTTCACTATTAAAGACTAATGAATTTTACCATGCATTAAGGCTATGTGCTATGTGGGTCTTGGCTGTAGGATTTCCCTGCTTTCTCTGCAGAGGGGAGTAGTCTCTAATGATTTTTGAAATTGAAATGAAATGAAATGAAATTATCATTGTCATTTATGTTTTAAATGTTCTTTGTGTCTATACAAAAGTTGTATATCTAATGTTCTACTTAATTTCCATGTGTCATTTAAAGTGTATTACCTGGGATATTATAACCCTTGGCTGCTTCTGAAAATGGTTATCTTAACCTGGGTTTTCTAAGGAACAGAAACTGAGTAAAAGTTTATGAGTTACAATTCAATGGTGAAATAAAATGAAAATAAGTCAGCAAAGAAGAGATAATGTAGTAGTGTGTATTTTTAAACTGGTCTTCATATGGTGTCAAGGACAAATGTTCCTTCCATCTTGCTGGATTGTTTTCCAAGGAACTGAATAAGCTACCATATCTCAGACAATCCATTTGGAAGGAGAAAATAGACAAATTTTCCACATTTCCATATATCAGAGTGGTGTCTTTAGACCTTAACTCCTCTCACATCTGGATTGTACATACAGGGCACTAAGCATGAGTATCTCACCCATGTTAACAAAGACACAATGAAATCAAATAATGAAGTCTTGGGATTTGCAGTGACGGTGGAGCCTGGATGGAAAGGGTGAAACATAAAAGCATAAAGATTTGATGTTGCCTGTTTACCGTTGGTGGCACCAAAGCCGACATAAAGGAAATGGTTGCTGTATTTGGTCTACTGAAACTTAAGGAATGCTATGAAAACCAGAGCTCTTCTTCTCTTTTAGTTCTGA
>PVKH010018324.1:0-15166 GCA_004027955.1 Chaetophractus vellerosus | reverse complement strand
CCTCTCTGGCCAAACTCCCCCTGCCTCCGACGCTGCCCTGCTGTGCCTTCTCCCAGGCGCCCTCTCCCACACGTGTGCAGGGCTGGCTCCTCCTGTCATTCTGGTCACTGTGCAAGGGTCACCTCAATGTGTCCTTGTGCCTCTCCACCTGGTGGCCCCTAACCCTCCTCCCAGCACCCTGCTTAGCTTTCTCCAAAACGCTTGCTCATATCTTTGACTTGTGTTTGCTTTCACGCTTTTGTCCACTTCCCCTTCCAGTCGTTGGGCTCCTGATGGGCAGGGGCCACAGAGATTTTTTTCACCCCACACCCAGGAATGAACACAGAGCTTGGTGCAGGGTGAGTGCTTGGGGCACAGTTGCTGAATGAAGAACAAGTGATTTCAGAGGCCCTTTACCAGCCTCTTCCCAGCTCAGATTGTGGATATGGATGCAGGTGATAGGAGGTGCATGTTGATTGTGAGGCAGGTGGACATCCAGAAAGACCCCTGGATGACTCTTCCCAGTCTCCAGAGCCTGTGGCAGGCACATGGGCACAGCTGGTGACATGACTGCTCACCCCCTGCTGGTCAGCGTTACCGTTGCACCTCCTGGCAGGCTATCCACAAATGTGATCACACAGATTGAGTTTCCTCAAGGCAGAGACTTTCCAGGGCCCCAAAATAGTAGTGGGTCATGGAAGGAGTACCAAGGTGAATGGACAGTTCCCTGATCTGTGAAATCCCTGTTGTCACCCATTCTAAACACCCCAATAGAAAGAGAAGGAGACTGAGGCCTCTCTCCTGGAGCTCCATCCACTCTAGGGAGGGTTTCTTCCCAGTTCCAGGTGCCCAGAGCCCCTCTGACACCAGTCCTGGTAATTCCCAGTGGTCCTATATCTGTCACCAGCTTAGTGGGTCCCTGGTACCTTGGGTATCCCCTTGACCATCAACTTGGCATCTCTCCCCATCCCCATGTATGAGTCCATGGTAGATGGTAACAAGAGTGGGTCCCACTGCCCAGCAGCTGAGCTGCCTCCAGCATGTTCCTCAGTTCCCCTGCTCACCACCCTGGTGTCCTCTCCTCCACTGATCCCAGCCCCAGGTTCCACACCTGTGAAGTCACGTATGTGCTGGGCCCATGCTGGGATGCCAAAAGTAAAATTGTCTCTTAAGGAAATGTCTGAGCAGTGGATCTGGGCTGAAGGGACCCTCTTTGTGATATCAAAGGAAGGGGGCAGCGTGGCATCCTGGTCTAGAAAGGAGTCGCCCTAAGTTACCCGTGGTACTCTGCAAGCACAGAGGGCCTGGGCAACTCCTGCTTGCCTCTGGGCCTCAGTTTCCACATGGTATTTTTGAGCATTGCCACTAAGCGTGGATTATACTTTGCATTGTAGTTTACACTCTCCTCTGCACAATTTTGTAGGTTATGACCAGGTATATAATGGCTTGTATCTGTCATTGCAATAGCATTCAGGACAATTTCCAAATCCTGAAAATGCCCCCATATTACATTCTAGTCTACACTAGAATACCAGTAAGTCTGCTCTAGTCCATGATTCATTCCCCAATCCCGAGGATTCTGGGATGGTGATGTCTACTCCACCTCTAATTGAGAGCGGACTTGGATCCAATGGGACAGATGGATGGGACTATCTCACTTGCAGTTGTAGGCTCTCTCTGTTCCTTGGGATGGTCATTGTCCATCATCATCTTCTTAGTTGTCCTGGGTAAGTCCAATGATCTGTAGAGTAGGTGGTGCAACTCTGTCGAGATTCAGGGCCCAGCTGGCAATTGGACAGCCCAAAGATTTAAGTCTCTTGGACTTAGTTATAGCACTAACTATAGGTTCAAATAGAAGGGGCAGAAGAGCCATGTGTAGGGAAACCCCATCCGAGTCCAACTCTGTCACATGGGGAGCATAAGTTTCCAAGTAGGGCACACTGGCAGGGCACCCAACTCCTGAGCTGTCTGCCCTCCCTATAATGTCTGAATGTCTCTGCTATTTGGGGCAATATTTACCGTGGCAGTTGATGAGATCTTGATGAGATGTGCATAGGCGTAACCTTGGAATGAACTCCCGACTCAATTTGAAGTCTTTTAGCCATTTAAGCCCATTTGTCTTTACCCTTTCCTGCTTTTGGCCAATGTCTTTTTCCAGTTGCATTGTTAATTGGTACTTGGTAGGAATCCCTCAGTGTTAGGGAGGCTCATACCCAGGAATCATGTCCCACGCTGCGGGGAAGGTCATGCATTTATAGGGCTGAGTTTGGCTAGAGGCCACATTTGAGCAACAAGGAGGCTCTCAGGATGTAACTCTTAGGCACCCTATAATACTAGGCTAAGTTTCAATTTCCAAAGTAAAGGTTCAAAGTATATTCATCATTATCAAGGGCCAGTCAATAGTCCTTCCTCCTTCACTCATCACTGCCCCTCAACATGGGGGATTTTTGCTGTCCCCTTAGAGAATGTGGCAGAGCTCCCCAGGATGGGAATTCAAACTTCTTTCAGGTATTTTGTGAGTCTCCACCCACTGTGACATTGTCCCATGAACATTTGAAGAGTTTTATATGCCTTGTGGGTATGTCCCAGGTGAACTTTCTCCCATGCATCCCCCATCACTCACCCTGCACCAATGATCCTCCTCTGCCACAAGTGTAACCCTTCTGTGATCCAAAACTTCTTCAAAATGAATCTAAGAAAATAACCAAACACACTTAATAAAAAGATGAAATAAAAATGACAGTTTTAAAAATAGCAAATGAAATTCCAAAACATTAAAATTTAGGAAAATTAAAAAAATTTAAATTAAAAAAATGTTTTGACATTATGTCTTTCACCACCATAAGATCTGTTATCTTGCATGTGCACTGACATGTTCTTGTGTTTATTCCCCCGTGTCTTGTTTTGTTTTCTTTTGTCTTCAAAGAAGCTTTAGGCTACACAAAAGTCATGTACAGAATATAGGGGATTCTCATATACCCAACATCCTCCCCCTTTTCTCTTTTCCCCTTTGATAACATTTTAAAGTGGATGGTATATTTGTTACATTAGATGTATAAATATTAAAATATTGCTACTAACACGGTCAGTGATTTACATTATGGTTTATATTTTGGACTGTACACATTTATAAATTTTAAAAATAAATACCCATAACATTTTATGATGATTAAGACTAAACTTGTATTGAAAGAGTTTATATAACAAGACAAGAAAAGCCATAGCAAGTTTAACTATCAACTAGACCATGCATAGCAAGTAACTGTTCCTTTACCCAGGGAAGAGCAGGAACCCTTGTTTTTTGTTTGTTTGTTTGTTTAAATATATAACCATACAAAGCAGAAATATACTCAATTGATCTGTGCAGTGGACGTGGGAGTGAACTCCCTCCGTCATTTTGCTCCCTTAGCCCTATTTTGTGTCCCCCAATCTCAATTACATTAAAATAAAGACCCAGTGGGGTGCCAGCTGTAGCTCAATTGGTAGGACGCCGGTTTACCACATGGGAGGCCCCCGGTTCTGTTCCCGGGGCCACCTCCAGCTGTCAGACCGCCTTGAGAAGGCAAGCCGCTGCGGGTAGGGCAAGCCGCCGTAGGCAGGGCAAAGCCGCCATGGGCAGGGCAAGCCCCCACAAGCAGGGCAAGCCCCCAACGAGCAGGGCAAGCCGCCCGCGAGCAGGCAAGGCCGCTGCGTGGTGAGCTGACTCGGTGGGTCGCCGCAACAGGGGAGACAAGGAGACACAGAAGAACGCAAAAATGAACACAGCAAGAACAAGCAGAAAGGGGGGGATAGATTTAAAAAAAAAAAGACCCAGTGGTTTTTATTTTTCTACTGTGCATTAAGAAACAATATTCACAACAAACATGACAATATATCAAACAACAGTTCTACACAAGTTACCTTGATAGCTCTTTAACTGTCACTTCAATATAAGAAAACATTTTAAGACATATACAAACAAAACTATAAGGGTTACAACTTATAATAAATTAGCCAAAGGAAAAAAGAACTTTGTATATATATATATATATATATATATATATATATATGTATATATATATATTTATATTGTGTATACACATACACACACAACAGAATAACATGAAAATATGCTTCTTCCCAGAGTTTAAGTAAAGAAATAAGCAGTCTAACCAATCTAGGTATATTATATTTGATCTCAGACATAGGCATCATCACATTGGCGATTAAATAAATAAGTGTTTCAAGCAACATAAACAGTATTTCAAAATACCAACAGAGCTCAATTCTGTCAGCATGGGCTACAAAGTGATTCTGAAATTTCCTTAATGAATTTAAAGCTAACGTATCTTCTGTTTTCCTTTCCTAAACACATTACATTTAACTATGATACTAAGATATGTAAATAATTTTGTAGCACCTACTGCTCAAACTAAGGAAGTTTTAGAATAAAGGGAAAATTAATCTTTTAAACTTTTGTTCTGCTGACACCCCATAATGATGATTTAAAGAAAAACTGTCTTTCACCTCATCTCCTTGCTTTTGGATTTTGACTGTGGGGAACTGTGCTACTCTGGGTAGAACACATGCTCCTTTCCCTTACAGTTAACCATTGTTTTTTTATTACATGCTATGAAAAAATATGAAGATCATCTATTTACAGCCCATCCTTCAAAAAACAGTGTACGAGTCTAGTTTAAAGCGCACATCTTGATCTCTAAAAAGTTGCCAGTGCAGTATGAACGTGACGAAGTTGTCAACTTCCTCCAAATTAGCCAGTCAAAATATTTTTTTTATCAAGTCCAGAGTATCTTGTAAACATTTTTTGTATTTTATAAAAACAGATTTTTCTTGAAACCCATTTTCAGCAAAGAGACCACCTCTTTGGCGACAAGGCTAAAGGTATTAAATTGTTATTGTCATAAGGTATTCCCCCGTGCCCCATCCCCAAACAGAAGACTGTTTTAGTTCACATGATATAAAAGAAAAAAGGAAAATTAAAAAAATTGCAAAAGTTTTTTTTTTCATTTTTGCAATTTTATTATTCCTCTTTATTTTGTGTGGGGTTTTTTTTCCCCACCAATCTGATTGGATCAACATTTTGACAAAAAAGAAACATCTTTTTTTTCTTTCTTTGAATCCCATTACTTGATTAAAAAAAATTTTTTTTTATGTTTTCCTTTGCCTTTCTTCTTCAAATGAGTGAAGGGTCATCTTAAAACAACCCGCCTTCTAGGAAGGCAGTAAAGTCAGCTGGCTGGGTAAAACCCTGCTCATCACTACCTGTGCATATTATAGTCAACAACGACAGCTGTGAAAGAACATTCAATGCATCAAGGGTATTTTTTTGTTTTTCTGTTTCGTGATTTTTTGTTTTGTTCACTATTTTTCTTAGCATTATAAAATCCTTCCTGGCTCCCCTCAGGATAATCCAATGTTTTAATACTTAGGCAACACTGGGTTGTAAAGTCCATGGTTGAATATAAGCCTTGAAAAGATGTTTCTCTTTCTTCTGTGTTTATGTTTGTGTGCACGTGGTTTGTTCATATGTATTTATATATATTTTTTTAATAAGTAAGGATGGGGAATTCGGGACTTGTGGGCTTTGATTTTAAAGGAAACCTGCAACACTCTGCCTCCCAGGTGGTATCCGTGGAGGCTGGTGTGGCCATGGCTGCCTCATCGTAGCTGGTCCTGGTTACAAAGCCAAATCCCTTGCACTTGTTGGTGCTGAAGTCATGGATGACCTTGACGATGATCACTGCACTGAAGGGGCCAAAGAGCTGCCAGAGGATGCTCTCATTGGAGTACGGGGATGGGTTGTAGACAAAGACACAACAGCCTGTTCCTTGTGCCCAGGAAAGTTCATTCCCACAAGGCTTGTCATCCCATCGATGGTGATTGGGGAGAACCTCTTTATGCCATTGGCCACATTAAGCAAATTGTCCACCTGAACTTCTGAACCTGGTGGAGCAGTGGCCCTGGGTAGTGCTGGTTGGGGGACTGGGAGAGCTGGGAGAGCAGAGCCTGGCTGGATTTCTGGCTGGGGTTTGGCAAACTTCACAGTTCCGTAGCACCGCTGAGCTTCTAGCCCTTCAGCCCTTTGATGGCTTCTTCTGCCTCGATGTCTTATCAAAGGGACTGAATCCCCCCCTCTGGATACCCCTGTGACTTGATCCACCAGGATTCATGAGGTGATGGCACGGCCACACTGTGAGAAATGCTGCTTCAGTTCCTTCTGGGTCATGGTTTTGGGAAGGCCGCTAACACAGAGGTTAGCATCCCTGATTGAGGCAGAGCTTGGATGGGCAGATGAAATCTGTTGGTTTTGGTCTGGGGTTGGAGTGCATTTAAAATGTTGATGGCGTTCTCTGCATCTTTTAGATCAATATAATTAACAATTCCATACTCTAAGCTCTGTCCTGTGATTTTGTCTCTCACAAGTTTGCAGGAATCTAATGCACCGATACTCCCAAAGGGACTCCTGAATTCCTCTTGGGTCATATTCTGGGGTAAATAGTAGACTATGAGGTTGGTTTTGCTGTTATCTGACGCTGCCCCTGCGTGCATGGGAGAAGGGCAGTTTCTATTGTAGCTGGAGGGCCCATTGCTCATACTGGATGTCCGGCCATGTGACACCTGAGTCTCCATAGTGCTAATGATCTGGTTCTTCAAGTGGTATAGGCTGGGAGAGGTTGGGTGGGCAGGCAGGAGGACGTCCATGGAGTCACACCACACTTGCTCGCTCGCCTGCCCGGTGCTACGCCGCTCACTTTTACCAATTTTCATGAAATTTAACACGGCCCATGCATTAGTCAGCCAAAGAGGTGTCCTTGTAAAATATACCAATAATTGGTTGGTCTTTATAAAGGGTATTTATTTGGGGTAGAAGCTTACAGTTACCAGGCCACAAAGCATAAGTTTCTACCCTCACCGAAGTCCATGTGTTGGAGCAAGACAGCTGCTGACGTCTGCCAGGCCTTTTGGGTTCCTCTCTTCCCAAGGCTGCAGCTGTAGACTATCAGGCGAACGGCTCACTTGTCTTCCCCTGGGGTGCTCCTCTCCAATATCAGAACTGCTTCTCAAAAATCTGCTTCTCAAATCTGCCTTTTGCCTTGCCTTTTATACTTGAGACCACACCCACTGAGCGGCGGGGCTCAACACCCTACTGACGTGGCCCAGGCAACGCCCTAATCATAATCATGCCCAGATGAACAGATCAGTTTACAAGCATGATTCAATATGGATTTTTGGAATTCATAATTACATCAAACTGTAACAGCCAGTATCCATCATTGCAAGATTATGTAGACCACTTCCACTGCCCCCAAATGTCCCATGTTCATCTCTTCTAGTCCTCCGTCCCCTCCCTTGGGACCCGTGGCAAACATCAAGCTTCAGTCCTGAAGAACAGCATTCACAGCTTCTTCCAGCAACACTGAGGGCTTGACATACTGGCCTGGCCTCCCCCATTGGGCCTTGCCTGTGCTCTCAAGAGACTCCGACCCTCAAGTTGAAGGCATGGCAGGACTCCCCAGGATGGGGAGCGGCCTATCCTGAGGAATGATCCACGAGCACTTGAGAAGAATATATAACCCGCTGAATTTGGTAGTAAATCCATTGTAAGTCAGATCTTTTGATGAGGCTACTTTAGTTAAAGTACAAACCGTTTCATTCAGGAGGGGGCTTAATCCTATTACTGAAGTCCTTTTTAAATGGCATGAATACAGAGAAAGCCATGGAAGCAAGATGCTGAAAGCAAAAGAAATGGGAATTTATTAAACCCAGAAGTGATGCTGCCATGTGCCTTGCTGTGTGGCAGAGGAGCCAAGGATCACCAACAGCCAGTCTTCAGGAAGGAAGCATCACTTTGATGATGCCTTGATTTGGACATTTTCTCAGCCTCAAACTGTAGACTAATAAATTCCAATTGTTTAACCCAACCTATTTTATGGTATCCTGCTTTCAGCAGCCTAGGAAACAAAAACAGATTTTGGTTCCAGCAAAGTGGTATGCTGCTATTGCAAATATCAAAAATGTGGAAAAAGCTTTGGGATTGGGAAATGGGTAGAGGCTGTAAGAATTGTGTGCTGATTGATAGCAAGGTCTAGATTGCTTTGAAGAGACTGTTGGTAGAAATATGGATACCAAAGTACTTCAGATGAGGCCTTAGACAGAAATGATGAATATGTTATTGGAAACTGGAAGAAAGATGACACTTGTTTTAATGTAGCAGAGAATTTGGCAAAATTGAGTTCTGATATTGGATGGAAGGCAGAATTTGAAAGAGGTAAAGTTGGATATTTAACAGAGGAGATTTCCAAGCTAAGAGCATAAAGTGCAGCCTAATTTCTCCTTTAAGCTTATAGTAAAACGTGAGAGGAAGGGCTAACTTATGAACTGAACTCCTGGGCAAAAAGAAACCAGAAATTAATAGTTTGTAAATATGTAGATTTCTGGAAAGCCTCCAAAGAATAGTGCTCCATATGAGAGTTTATCTGAACATGGATCCTGTCTGCCATTTCAGTGCAAGTCAGGACTGGAGGTACATTTATCCAAGAAGGATCTGTGGAAAGTCCTACTGTCTAATGGTTTGGACCCCTGTGTACTACGTGAAAAAGTAACTCTTTTTTTTTCTTTGCAAGATCTGTATGAATGGAAATACTGTTTGCCTGTGCTAAAAGGGACAGAAAAGGGACCAATTGAAAGAAAAATAATTTAAAAAGCAGAGCCATGGGTGCTGAGGTCTGTACCAAAGACACCTTCTCAGGCCAAGAGAGTAAACCTGCCCACGTGTCTGGAAAGGGTAAGATGCCCTAGCACTTGGAGAGGGTGGACCTTCTACCCCATTGCTCAAGAAGAGTGCTGGTGCTCCAGTCTCCAGAGAGGTGGAGCATATTCTTTGCAGATTGCAGATTATCTGGCATCACTCCAGAGTTCTGAGAGAGTAGAGCCTTCACCCCAGTGTTTGAGGAGTGCATGACCACTTTACTAGCACTTAGAAAGGGAGGTTCTGCTTCATCAGGCCCAGAAGACAAATGTTACTCTATAGAAGACTCCTAGACCTTGAAGTCTAATGGAATATGCCATGCAGTTTTTCAGAATTATTTGTAACCCATGACTCCTGTTTTCCTTCTGATTTCTACCCATGTGAATAAGAATGTTCATCCTATGTCTGTCCCCACTTCGTATATTAGAAGAAGATAACCTCTTCCATAGGTTTCAAAACTCTACAGTCTGAGGGGAATTGTGCCCCAGGACAGACCATACCTATAACTGATTTTGGTGAGACTTTCTACTTAGTGTTATTCCTGAAATAACTTAAGATATAAAGTTATGCTTCTCCCATTGTTTGCCTCTTTGTTCTTTTATGATTCTTCCATGGCAATATGACAGTATTAACATCAAAAGAAATACCTATGTATAGTAAATTCTCTGATATGAACTTCAGCTTTGTATCTGATTTGAATCAGGAATTTTGGCTTCCTTTTCACAACATTTTTACTGTGCAGAAGTGCATGCTGCTTGCATCCATGCAAAAAATCCACAAAACTATGTTGTACTAATATCTAATTTCCTCTAACATACACCATGTGATTTTCCAAAGTTCAACTTCCGTGGGAAAAATCTAGTATCTTTTAAACTTCACTCTTGTGGCAGTTTGATATTATTTATGAATTCTAAAAACAGATATTGATTGTGTTTGTAAACTGGTCTGTTCCTCTGGCCAAGATACCCCTTTGCTTGTAATAAATTCAGAGGTTTCACTTTTACTTTATCAAATCAAGATTAGGGCTTTGATTAGGGCATGCAGGGTTAAGTCCCCACCCCCTTGGTGGGCTACATAAATGGGCACTCAATCAAGAACATGGAAGTAGATACACAGAGAGAATATACACAGAGGGAGAGAGACAGCTCCATAGACACAGCAGAGACCCTGGGAAGACTGATGTGACATTTGCCTGATAGTTTACAGCCGACCTTGTGAAGAGAGCAGAGCAGCTGAGGCTGCAAAGAAATGAGCCCCAGGAAGACAGATGAGCCTTACGCCAGCCTGCAGGTGAGATCAAAAGAAGTTGGACTCATGGAGCCTTAACAGGAAAGAGGAAGGCTGAATCCTGGCAGGCATCACCTGGCATCTTGCTTCAACACGTGGCAAATGACTTTGAGTGAGAAAGTACCTCTTATGGTACCTTGAGTTGGATTCTTTAGGGCCTTGTGATTGTAAGCTTCTACCCCAAATAAATAACCTTTATAAAAGCCAACAAATTTCTGGTACTTTGCATCAGTACCCCTTTTGGCTGACTAATATACCTATTATGATTCCACTGTCAGGTCTAACCATAATTTTTCAGTAAAACACCTTGGCATATGAAAAAGTGGGTTTCAAAGAATGCCAAGATTATATAGAGTCTTAACTCTCACTTTCAGATTTTGCTTAGAGAACTTAGGCTAAAAGAGAATAAATGAATATCCCAATGTGATACAGGGAGTTAAAGAAAGAGCTGGGACTCAAAATCAATTTCTGAATTCCAAACCTAGTCTTCATTTCCACTGTACTACACTTACACAAAATATAATGCTAATAGCAAAATCTAGAACAGAATAATATAGCAGAATTTCTAATATTAATATTATTGGGTCAGTATTATTGTGAATTGAGAATGTGTTTTCTTTATATTGCCACTTGACCTATTCAAATAGGCTCTATGCCAGGACAGTAAGCCACCTACTCCTCCTTCAGTTTGTTCCTGCCTTATTTTTGCCACTTTCAGTAAAGCTATATTAGATCTGAATTTATACAAACATGGAGAAAATTAATGGAAGATCTTGTTGGTGGCCATGGCAACATATACCATAGAATTTCTCCTGAGTCTCAATGGTGGACTCATTGTTCCAGTCACAAGCAAAGGTTTGTACAGTGGACATCCAGTTTGAGCTTATCCTTTGTCCATTGGGTTCAGACGTCTCTAGAGCATTTGTCAAACTGGTCCTCCAAAAGTTTATGAGCATGAAGACTGATGAGTCCTCTGAGAAAGTCTCAGGTAAAAACATCACCTTTGATTTAATAAGAACATCTTATTTTTTCAGAGAAGAGCATCAATTCTGAGTTTTGTTTTCTCCCAGAATTGCCCAGCTCCTAATGAATTCATTTCTTATTTCTATGAATGGTGGGAAATTTGAAAGTAAAACTTTAAAGTGCTGATTCACTAAAAATTCTGTAAAACTTTAGGGCAAAGCAGTTATGAAGTGATGACGATGGTACGACAGTGGTAGTGGTTACTGACTAAACTAGATAAAACAAAAGGAATGCCAGGATTCACTTTGAAATAGAACACCGTGAAGTTTGTCATCTGCTTGAGCTTTGTGAGATGATGTTACTGTCTCAACATAGAGGTAATCAATGAGTATTGAACAAGAGACAATGTTATAATGATATTGCTCAGCAGGAGGTGATTGATTTGTGAGGATCTTAGTGCCTTCAGGAAACACTTGAGAATTCTTCCTAGACATACATGGAGTAGACTCTATGGTTGACTGAAAGCTTGCATGAGAAGGTAGGGGTGAGAATTAGCTGAATTATATTGTTACTAAGATTGTGACTCTTTAATATCATAAGCAGGAGAGATCAGAAGAAATTTGGGTTGTATAAGCCAGTATCATGCATACATTTTCTCTATCTTGCAGTGACACTTAAATGACTCACGAAGAATCTAATATTAGGTATCCCCACCCAAATCATTTAGCACCCTATTCTACTCAAGCAATTTTTTTTCAGGTACACAGAAGTGCATATTCCAATGAAGTGGCAGAAAGGAGGAGGTATGAGGGATCTTCTTTTGGATCTGAAAAAAAAAATGTCCCCAATATTGGGACCTTGCCTTATTGGGGACAAGCTACCCAAGGATGAATTCATGAGTATGTACCCTACAACTATAGCCAGAAAAGTCAAATAGATCAAACAAGGTCACAGAAGATACCACTCTAAATACTTAGGGAAAATTCCTATAGAAAAAGAACATAGTGCGAGAAGATAGCTCTTAATCATAGAACTAGGATGAAATGCAGCCTTGCACTTACTAACTATGTAACCTTGGGCATAATAACATTCTCTGTAAATGCTTTTTTTGCTCAGAACACTTATCTAATGGGATAGTTTTCCATATATTTCACGTAAAGATGTGGGTTCAGGGACTTGGAATAGTAAGTGATTAAGAACAGTAATGTAGTATATCATTGTTACTGCTAGAGTGAACACTTCAAATCTTACTGAAATTCTGAACTATTTTCAATTGATAAAATGTCCACAAATAATATCAGAAATAAGATGCAAAACCTTATGAAATTGTGACTGAAACTAGGCAGACTGGCAAAACTCTGAAAGAAATGATCTTTCTCTCTAGTGTTTCAGTCGAACTTGGGTGTTTTCCTTCCTATTTTTTAGCATCTCACTCTTAGCATTCACTAACTTCCCAACACATCTCAGCTCCATGAAATTACTCTTGCTCCCATTACTCTAACTTAAGAGGAGAGAACTCTTTTTGTACTCTGCTCAAGCTCTTAATACAAACTCCCCCACTCTTAGTCCAATTCCCTCAGAATCATGCTTTCAGATAGATTTTATTTATGTAATTTGACAGCCAATCCACATGCATGAGGTCTTGTGTGCCAATACATTTTTTCATTGATTCTTAGGTAACTCGCATTTTAAAAACAGCTTTCTGAAGAAAATCCTTTGCCAGTGGATAAGCAGTACCATTACATATAGCCAAAAAAGTCTCAAGAAAATACTTTTAAATATCTTAAAATATAGAATCAATCAGCCACAAGAAAAATATGTATAAACAAAAAACAAATAACTATTCTTGATAAACTATGATGTAGAGGCAAAAAAATAAAATGTAATTGCTCAAAATAATTGACCATTGTACTCTTACTGCTAGTAAATTTCAGCTTCATTATCCTGGAAGAAAAAAATGTTAAAAATGATAACTTTTTAACATAGAAAAGACTTTTATGATCCATTTCAAAAGACTTTAGAAGATATGCTACTCATAAGAATAAGAGAAGAGTTGCCAATGAAAGAAATTTCAATTGCAATAACAGGAGAATTATTAGCTCTGGCCTCTTTGGAAATACCTGTCAAAGAATTCTTGACATCTTCTAAGAGACCAGAATTATAGAATCAACAAATCTTTACTGTTTATCAAAACTGAGAAGAATGTGTTGGCCTCAGAAGCTAATTTTGGGACCAAAAGGAGTTTGTTGATAATAAAACAAGGCCCAGGAGATAAGAAAGTATCCAAAATACAAAGGGAAGAGTAAAACTCTCAAGAAATAATATCAGTACAACTAGTAATTTTAAAGGTAAGTTTGAAGAATGTGAAAATGATACAGCTGAGACTAAACAAAGACAAATTGAACAGATATAAAAGTGGAAAGAAACCATTGAGGCTAAATCCATTTCAAGTTGTGGGCTTACAGTCTGGAGCCAGTCGATGGCACCTGGGAATTTGAGTTCTACAAGGTAACAAGGGCTAAAAGTGCTCTCCAGGATGGCAATCCGAGCCTATTTCAGTAGCTAAATCCGGGAAGTGAGATGGAACATTCCTTTTCCTATTCTCAATTTCTGTTTTAAACTATAACTGGGCCCATGGAAGATGAATTAGTTTTGTTAAGCTGCTAGGTTTGAATGATCTACATCATCTCCAATAATTCCTGTTTTGGACTGAATCATGTACCCACAAAACACAGGTTAAAAATCCCCAGTCCTGTTTATGTGCCCCATTTGTAAATAGGATCTTTGAAGTTGTTATCAGTTAAGGTGAGATCAAACTGTATCAGGGCGGGATATAATCTAATATACTGGAGTCCTTTTTAACATATGGAATTTGGACACAGTGAGTAGGAGGCAGATGAGCATGTGATGGAGGCAGAGATTGAGCTATGGATTGCTGGTAAGTCACCACCAGAACTCTACAGAGTTTGGAGAAAGCATGACCTGGCAACACCTTGATTTTGGACAAAACAATGAGACAATAAAGTCCTTCTGTTTAAATCAAACAATCTGTGGTATTTTTTATGTAGCCCTAGAAAATTTAGTCAGCACCTATGGACATTTTTTTTTAATGCCCGGAAAGGGCCTATTCTGAACTGGGACTTATTGGAGAGACTGGCAAAACCCTCACTCAAAAAAGGATAAACACTTGGGTGGTGATTGAGGGAGGGAGGGAAGCTAAAATGGAGGGAGGGAAGCAATGGAAAAAGTGGAGCAATTTGAAAGAAAGATACAAAAATTCCACTTAAAGTGAGAAGGAAAAATAAAATTCAGAATGACATGAAGCTATCTAGGATCAAGAAACTATTGTTTTTATTTAAAAACTAAAGCTCTAGCTAAAATTGACAAGTTGGGAATATGAAAGAGTGTTTTTGTGACAGTTTAAAAGTTTGATAAACTCTAGATTGTATTTGTGATGTGAAAAGTAGAGAAATATTTTTCATATTTTAAGAAAAAATATTCTAGTCATGTATGTTGGACTTTAACAGAAAACCACTAAAGGAAGAATAGAATATTCTATAGCTAACCATGAGAAATCACAAAATAGGATGGGATATATAGAAAACAAAATCCAAGAAAATCAGACAAGGAGAAAAAAGAAAACACTGAAGAGGTGGCAAAAAAAAAAAGTACAAAATAAGATAATGGCAAGAACTCCAAAGAGATCAGAAATTGTGACAAATTCAATCAACTAGTTAAACAAAAACTTTCTCAGATTAGACAAACATAAAATATGGCTACAGGTTGCTTTCAAGAAGCATGTGTAAAACAAAATAAGAGAAATTTTCCAAATAAAGAACCTATATAAGGTAGGTATAGAAATAAAGCAATCAGTTCATATATGAATCAGTAATAAGTAAATAAGAGCTGATGTAGCAAAAACATATTAGGACAAAATAGAGTTTGGGGCAAAAATATTGAAAGTAATCAAAACAAATATTAAATAATAAAATAGCAATTAACTGAGAAGACAAAATAATCAACCACTAACATGTTTTGCAGGGTGGAAAGAGTCCACCGACACATAACTTATTAATTGGAAGTGAAAAAAACTTGTAATTATTCAGTGGAGAACCTGAATAGGTGATCTATAAAAAAAGTCATCAATGAAGAGAAGATGGACATTGTATACCTTCATATGTGATACCC
>PVKH010018323.1:0-15167 GCA_004027955.1 Chaetophractus vellerosus | reverse complement strand
AAAAAAAAAATTACAGGGTTCCAGGAAGAAAGAAGTAGAAGTAGGAATTAACTCTGTCTTTATAAGCACCAGTGATCAACTGGAGAATTTGTGCTTTCTCTTCCTGCAATATTAAGCTTGACTGATTTGGTGGTTTACTTCCAGGAAGGATGAAGGGACTCTTCTTTCATATGTTATGGTACATGTTCCACTGAACCTAAAGCCCTTGTTGTCAATTAATCATTTAGGATTCTCACGCCTGTGGACAGTAATCCAAGAAAGGAGTTACTGTCTTGAATTTGGGTCAGCTCTGTGACTGCCTGACCAGAGAACTTGGGGAAATTGATACTTTGTCAGTTTCCAGGCCTAAATTTTAAATACACTTCCTGTCTCTTTGAACACGTTCTTTAAGAGCCCCGAGCTTCCTTGAAGAAATCTGAATACTCACAGGTCTCTGTACTGAAGGGTAACAAATAAGCAATCCAGTCGACTCTTCCAGCTTACTGCACACTTTTACTCATTGCTGTCAAGTTAAGTCATTTTGGAACCTCCAGAAAGTCCATCCTCCAACTGAATGGCATCCAACGATCACAATAACTGCCATGTGGTGTTGAAGAATCTTCCAGCTTAGCCTTGTTCGAATTTGCAATACAAAATCATGAGATAGTATAAAATGGTTATTTCAAGACACTAAGATTGGAAATTTTTTTATGCAACAATATGTAACTGGGACGATGCTCAAAATCATTAATCATGGAAGTAAAAATTGAAATCATAGAAAGATGCTACCATAAACACCAAAAGGGTTAAAATTAAAAAGACTAAAAATTCCAAGTGTTGGTGAGAATGTGGAACAACAGGGAATCCTCACACATTGCTAATGAGAGTTTATATAAGTACAGCCACTTTGGAAAATTGCTTGGCAGTATTTACTGAAGCTTAACATGCACACAAATATTTGGACACTCCAAATATTTGCGTCCCTGAAGAAACTCCCTCCTGATTTGGGTATGTGTCAGATTTACAACTTAACACATAGCATTTCAACTATTCACTATGAAATTAAGATTCAAGAAATATAAGGAGTCAAATAAAGCCATGTCAGGATGTCCATTATTTGGCTAAAATAACTCTTAAGAGAAGAGTTAAGTTTTGCAGTATGATATGTTCCTTCTGCATGCTCTGTAGCTAAATTTGTTAAATCATATATTTGGGCTTGATTCTTAAAAGAAATACTGATTTTTGAAGTAATTCCTGATACACCTTCAGCAGATTTGTTTCTTCCAGTTTCCATATGATCAGTGATATTGCTATTGTACACAATGGTGGGTAATAATTATCAAGAAACAATTTGCGTGGGGTACGTATTTATTCTTTTTCTCCTTTTTAAGAGGAAAAGAAACTTAGTGCTTAAATTTCACTCAACATGTGCTTTAATTTTCAGCTCATTGTTGCCCAAAGGGTTTATTAAATAAATCTTTGTATATTTGTACCATATAATCAAAGACAAAGCTACTGTATCAAGAATGTCAAACTATTCTATATGTACTTCATGGCAAGACTAGCTAGGTTTCCACTTCCCCACCTGTTTTAAACAGAGTTAACCCATAATTTCCTCGTTTGCTATGACTTGGTGGAAGTATTTAATAGGCCAGCAGGAGCAGTAGCAGCTCAAATGCTTGTCCCACCACTACAAGAGGCCTGAGGAATTTTGTCATCCTTCCCCATTATTGTTTGCGCTCTGGTTCTCTGATTAGCATGTGAGCTGTGTGTTCTCCCCTGAAAGCATTGCCTTAGTTACCTTGTGTCATGAGAGGCTCTGGGGAAAAGGGAAGGGAGGACAAATGGCTTTAACCAAGTATTGAAGTGAGATCTCTATTCATAGCAGAAACTAGAACTACAAAATGGAAATCTACTATACCTACCCCACCCCTTTCTAGTGAAAGTTTAAGAATACTTTGTTAATTAAAAAAAAAAGAGAGAATAGATTCCACATCTGAAAAGATGTCCAGACAATGGGCAGAAACAATAATGTGGCACTGTC
This sequence comes from Chaetophractus vellerosus, assembly GCA_004027955.1. Classification (NCBI taxonomy): domain Eukaryota; kingdom Metazoa; phylum Chordata; class Mammalia; order Cingulata; family Chlamyphoridae; genus Chaetophractus; species Chaetophractus vellerosus. The sequence continues at coordinate 13,144 of PVKH010018323.1, read as the reverse complement.
TTATGTATAAACAATTTATTTAGAATTAGAGAGATAAGCAACCAATGACATACAAAGAAACTGCAAAATGGAGGCCCTCTGTGGAACAAAGATAGTGAAAAAAGCGTATGCATTTTTGGAAATCTTTAAATACTTTAATATTTCCATATGTATAAAGAACACATATACATATACATATATGTACATTCTCTCTCTCTTACACACACACATGCACACGCGCGCGGTTAGACTGAAGTAATGAGAACATAATTAATTATAATTTGGTATGCTATCCAGGTACCTTAACTTCAAATTAGCAAAATCACTAGAAGGAGTTCTGAAGAGAGACTTACTTTACTGTACTTATGACACCATATAGTCCTAAATAAAAATACCTATATATTGTTTCTGGAAATAAATCATGTGCCTCAGGGAAAAATAATGTTTGTTTCCTTCTTACATTGCCATGTCTAGTGAATTGCTTGTTTCACAATAAACCATTAATAAGCACTTGTCCAAAATGAATTGAACTTCATCTCTTGTGTGATGGTGGTCAAGTGCTAGCTCTTGATCTTATTAGAGAACTAGTAAGATGCCAGAAATACACCTACACACGTAGATGAATGGTTGTCCTTGAGAACTAAGAGGTTAAAATACATTTAATTAGTTGCTTCACTAAATTTCAAAATCTTGTTTAATGCTCTCTCTTCCTTATGAGAAAATGAAAATAAACGTAATTCTAGAAACTATATTATTTCTATACCTCATATTTGAGTTGCTGAACTGATTGTCAGGTAATAATGACCATAAATGACAAGGAAATTCAAATGAATTTAGAACTTTTAAGGTCAAAACTTCATTATTCTCAAAGGTCTCAGAAACCATACATAAAATATTAGTAAGAAAAAACCTTTATTCAAAAAGTTAAAATAATAGGTATTATTATTATTATAACATAAGGAAACCATTTGCTAATGATATTAACATGTCTATCAAAATTTAATAATGTCTAAGAATAGCTTAAGGCATTATTCAAATATGGATTTTCAGGGATGTTTTAGGTTCTTCATTATTAAGGTTTGTAATGATGATCAGAATCGTCATTTATTTTAAGAAAACCCCAGAGTTAATAAACCAAGACCCTGGAATCTGTAATTTTTAGATAAATTGAAATTTAAATAAATATTTATGTATGTATGTATTTAACTATAATCTAAAGTTCCTTCTTTCCACAAGACTTAATCATATTGGGTTTTTTTAAAGATTCATTTATTTACTTTATTTTTCTTTATCTCTCCCCACCCCCAGATGGTTCTCTCATCTGTCTGCTCTTTGTTTTGCTCACCTTTTCCAGGAGGTACCAGGAACTCAACCCGGTACTTCCCACATGAGAAATGAGTGCCCAATGGCCTGAGCCACATCTGCTCCCTGCAGGCTGCAGTGTCTGCTGGCTTGCAGCATCTGCTCATTGTGGCAGGGGCAGCATCTAGCTCGTTTTGCAGTGGGGGTGGCGTCTGTTTGTCTTCTTTTAGGAGGCACCAGGACCCAAACCCAGGAACCTCCCCAGTGGTAGGCAGGCACCCAACTGGTTGAGCCACATCCTTTTCCCTATCATATTGTTTTGTTTTGTTTTCCAGGGGAGAGTGCGAATGCAGTTCCCCACTACCACAAATTATGCAGTCGAGTTTCCCACATTTGGGGAAATCACAGGGGTCAGCACATTGGAATGCAAAAGAGAAGCCTCACCCTGGGAAAACCACCTTCGTGATCATGGTATCTCCCCTGCCAGGTAAGTATTGTCATATTGTTTTAATACTGTAAAGTTAATTTCCTAACAATATAGAAAACCAACCAAGTTTATGGTAATAATGATCTGTTTCTTATTAGTAGTAGTAACAAATTATCCAGGAAGCTAACTGATGGAAACAAGGACTTAATTGCCTAAAGGGACCACATGAAAGAGAAATATGAGAAGAACCTTATTTCAGAATGGAGTTAATGCTCAGTAAAAACAAATAAATAAAACCAAACTGAATCCTCTATATTAATCCAAGTAAATTTGATTTGAGTAATAACTGTGCATTTTAATTTACAGGAATTTTAGCAATCACTAACTGGGTATACATGCAGAATATGTGGTCAAATATGTATTTTACTTCCAATAGTTTCTAATTGAAAAGTCATCAAATAAGATTGTAATTTCTGGCCATAAGCAGAAAAAAAAGACTGTTTTATATTTTTTACTCACTTTTGTGGCTATTTAGAGAAAATATTCACAGTATATCCCGTTGCCATTTGGTGCCATTTTCAAAATAAAGGCAGGCGTTTGTTTATCTTCTGTCTAATAAAATTATGTGTGACAAAACAAAACAAAAGTAAAAAGTAGCCAAGCAAACCAGATAAATCCCCAAAGCAAAAACAAATAAGCCAGGAAACAAACAAACCAAACCAAATACAAAAAAAAAACACACACACACACACAAACAAGGGGTATATGCATGTGGGGTAAGACTGATACATTGTAATGCCACCAGAAATATGGACAAGGAGATGTGTAACTGTATTGAACACAGAACTAGAAGGGAACTTTATTTTCTTGTGGGAAATCAATTAGACCACCTGCAACAAATTCCAGGCAGCAGTCCCCAAATTCTATCATTTGCCTAATGGCACCTGATTCACAGCCCTGGATTCACAGCTACAATCCGTGCTCAAGGCACTAAGACAGAAGCAATTTCAAAAGGACAAAGTGAGCATTCGAATGCTGGGGAGATTGGGTGTTTTAAAAGATTTTAATAATACTTCTAGAGCTCTTAACATAATTGTAGCATTACCATTCATGTCTCTATGGTTCAGGATATGTCACATTTGTATCGGGCTCATTTTTAAAGCCCAATAGTGTGTTTTATCTTCTCTAATGTAGCACAGCTATAATGTCTATTCTTCATTCTTATTAATACACGCAGAAAATCTATATTGAACCAGATCTGAAGGTGTTATTACCAAGTGAATTACATTAATAATCCCATGTTAAAGTTTTCCCAAACACCAGCATATTGCATATTTTATAAATGATACTTCCTAAGATTAAGCCACAGACCACATGGATCCAACCAAGTGTACTGTGATAGATAATGTTTCCAGAAGAACATTCAGACCTTTAACTTTGTAATTTGCTCAGCTATGGAGTGAAACTTGATGAATTTGGCATAAATTACATAAGAATACTAAAGTGAACTTTGAATAATGGAATATTTTTCCTCAAATTATTGCAAATTTATCTTTTTTTCTTCAGATTAGCCAGTCTACTATTAATGATAGATTTTAAATTATATTATGTATACGAATTCCAAGAACCCTATGGAATTATTGAACTAAGAAGATATAAAGAAAGTACCATTCAGATACTGTGGAATGAATACTAAGATTTAAAATCTAAAACATTCTCCCTGACTCAATATTGTAATTCCTTCTTTGTATTTTTGTTTTTATTTTGCTCACATAAATTCCCTTTCCTTAGAAAATTAGGAGAATGATAATCTATTACTATCTCGATATATGTATATACATATATATGGTGCAGAATGTGGAGATAATGAAACTACATTCAGTCTTGAAATACAAAACCATGTGCCCAGTCCTAAATTGTCTCTGGGAACATGGATTGATAGCACTACAAATGTTCTTGCACTTTACGAAATCGGTCATCAAAAGTATAGACTATAGAATAGAGCCACTTTGTGATACCACTACACACTGCTCTCCTTTGACCTATTTGCACATTTCATCATTTTAAGGATGGAAAAAAAGTTTTTTTCAGGTACAGTTAATTTTCTTTTTTAAAGATTAAGCAGTCTATCAAGATGATATATGCCCTGTACAAGATGAGGATTTATGAAACTGGAATGGCACCTGTGATGGGTGAATTTCAAGACTCCTTTCGTCCTACTTATTTCAGAGCATCCATTGAGTTCACAAATACCATGTATTTGCATGCTCAAAATTAGTCCCATCATAGTTGTGTCATTCCTTTCTGTATTTTTCGTTTTGATTTATTTCTGAGTTGGTTGGATTTTGTCTCTGAGTTGCTGCTTCAAGATGTACTCACCAATGCCATTCTTGTATGATCATGCTTTTTCCCTCATAACTTTGTGGATTTTAATCTACCGTATTTTGGCATGGAATATTACTATAAAATGTCTGACCCTAACTTGACTTTTTCCCACTCAGCAATACCCTGGAACACACTGTAAGTTTGGGCAGAATTTGCACTGCCCAGAGTTTCCTGGACTGAGAGGGCAAGAAAGGACATTTTCTTATGATGAGTCAGTGTAAGGAGCTTTTTAAAACTTTTGTTCACCTCAAGGCAAGATACATGCTCTCAGCAGGCCCATCCGCTCCCTAACTCTACCAGCAGAACTAGAGGTTTTTGTTTTTATTTTGAAGTTTAGTGATTTTTTTTTTTGGCCTTTGCTATTTTATGTATTGAATCTGTAATGATCTCTTTTGATCTTGAGTTTGAATATTTAGGTTGCTTTATCATTTTATTTTTTATCTCTTCTTTACTTATCTTCTTTTTTATGACTATATTTTTTTGTTTTCTTTAGAGTTTAGGACTTTTAATTTGTCCCAAAGTTGTTGAAGCAAAAATCATGTTAAAACATTCTGCTTTTCTTTACACCCCCCAACGCAAAAAAATATTCATAGGAAAAAAATGGTTTTGTACATGGGATAAAACTTAATATAAGTCCAAAACTTACAGATAAGGGTTAGCTCTATCACTTATCTCTTTTAAAAGTTTATATGAATATCCAGTCAAAACCAACAGGGCATGTCCCCTGAAATGTTATCTCTATGGATTTCCAACTAGACCACAAGACTGTGTATTATGACTATGTTTTTATCTATCATGAGCTATCTTTGATGAATTGCATTCAGGTTCTTGCTGTATTCTATAATATGCTATTCTTTTTTGCATGCTTTCATATATTTCTTTGACTTGTATTCCTTTTTTTCAAATTTGATTCTTTTTCTATTGTATACTTACATAATTTTCATACCATAGATTTCATTTTCCCAAGCTTTAGCAACTCTGTCCAGATCCTCTGCCTGTTGTTATAATAGCGATTCCCTACACATAGTTCATGTTAACACTTCAGTGGCTGTGAGTATACTCTGTAGGCCGAAGGGAGGTGAACTCTGAAAATATCAGATTTGTTTTCTCCTCTAGAATGATTCCTTCTACTTCAGGGTTCATTCCGTCTAGCCATTTTGTAATAATATAAAATGCCCAAGGGATGTCCATGGGTTTTCCATTTTTTGGAACCATTCTTCCAATTCAGCATATACTCATGAGGCGTTTAATTCAGCCAGAGAGATTTATCAAGATTTACCCTTGTGTTTCCATGTGTTTCCTGATCATCCTTAATTCGTCTGTTTCTCTCTCTCTTCTTCTCTCTCTCTCATTCTCTTTCTCTCTTTATCTTAAGGGCAGCTACTCAGGTGTTCTCTTCAGATTTGTTTACAGCTTTGTAAATGCCTGTTTGTTTTGGGTTTATTTTTCTTTTTAATTTTGCACTTTAAATGATTTTTAATGGGTGAGAACGCGGTTACAAACTTTTCTCCATATCTTCTATTAATTTTCTAGACCAGGAGTTTTTTCATAAACAGCATTACATGTACTTTTTTTGTTGCTTTGTTTTGTATGGCTTTTACCATTTTAATTTCATTAGTTATTTATGGAGAAAAACTATTATATCACTTTATTTCAACATCCTTTCTGGGAAAGGAATAGCTTACTATATGCTAACCATATACAACATTCATTCCTCACAGTGGTCTTACTATATCAGTATTATTATTACTAATCAAACAAAAATGAGAGTCAAGGGTTTTTAATTTACCTAAGCTAAAAGAGATAAAGGGAGAAAATAAAAACTGAGTTCTAATTTGTTCTAAATTTGAGATTGTAACCACTAAAATAATAAAATATCCTTGGTAAAAAATAAATTTGAATATGCAATGTTTTATATTGTACACATAAAAAAGTTCTAGAAGACGTGATAAAGTTGTTTAGTCCCTCAACTAATCATAGATAATATTAATTAAAATACCACTTCTAGTTGTAGTAGTAATATCCTATTTATTTTCAAAAATGATTCTTTGTGGCAGAAACTGAACTTTTTATATGAATTGTTTTTTGTTTTGAGTCAGAACTATAACTAAAATAATGATCCTTCCCATTGTCATAATGAAGTCAATTTAATGCACACTATAGACTATGTAAATTCAGCATGGGCAAAGAAACAGATTAAATCTGAGATACAAAATTCCACAATAGAGTAAAATATTTCTTACATTTTCCTAAATTTCTGTAAAGGTAGTTTGAAATAATTATTTTCAGCAAGAGCAAGAGCAAAATCTTCATATTCCATACTAGCTTCTTCATTCTCTCTAGCATGTCCAAATTAAAATTTTTGTATAAATGCATTGTATGTTTTGTTTATCTTGGCTCTTGTTTGCTGAGAAAAGAATAAAAAGATAGGTTTGCAATAGATATTTATTGGCTAAATAATTATTACATAAAACTAATCTTTTTAGTCATTGTGATTTTGCTTTCCCAACATTTAAACCTAATCAATTTATAAAAATTCCAAATATTTCAAATGGGATTCAAAAAAATTCTATCTTTTCCTGCTAATCATATGAGTGAGACTTTATAAATTAGTGAAAAGTTCATGATCTTATGTGAAATTATTAATTGACATTAAAAATACACTAACTGAGGAACTAAATCTGAAAACTGTGTTGTTAGTTATATAAAAAATATCCAGATGCATGGAATTAATGATTAGGATGATTGTGTTGGTTGTAGTTATAGTTTTCTTTGTTTTACTTTTTGAAAAGACACCACCCCAAATTAATGATTGATATAATGTAACAGTTTACCTAAAAATTCAAATCTTAGGTATTTATGTGATTCTCATGGAAATAATATCATTATTCAGCTAGAATAAAAAGTATTAAGGATTAAATATGCTAATGGGTGGAACAATTCAATCTATAATTGTAGACCCATGGTATGAGGCACAGTTCTTAATTAAAGTATTTCAGTTCTGACCAAAACATCTCAATTAGTTAAAGCTAAAAATGCCTTAAAATGAAAGATTCCCATGAGTGCATATTAAAATATGTAGAATGAACAACAATATATTATAGTGTTTTGAAAGATACCTTTCTTTTACCTGGATATAAAGGCATATATACCATAGTTTACAAAACCACTTTTAAGCCCCTATAATAAGTTCAGTAAGCTTGTGTGTGTGTGTGTGTGTGTGTGTGTATGTGTGCGTGCGCGCGTATTCTAGGAGTGAGAAATGTGCCTCAATTAGGTCCAGTTTGTCTCCCTGGGACCAGCTCCATAGTCCATTGTACTCCCTGGTTTTTAGGTTCACTCTTTGAGATGTCCGTTCTTTCCCATCTTCTTCAGTGTTGGCAGTTGAGTAGATTTTTCAGTCTATGCCTTGTCCAGGGAAATCTGGGAGCCCAAAGCTCCTTTTACATTTTGAGTAAATTCAGGCATTTTCAAATCCATCCTGGTTGTACTTGCACCTGCCAACTTCCACAAAAAATAAAAATAAAAATAAACAAATGAAAAACTGCTGAATTCTTTATATCTGATTCAAGTTCAAACCATTTGAAGAAAAAAAAAGCAAAAACTCACAATTACTTTCCAAGCTTCCCTCTCTAGTCTTGATCTTTGCTCTTTTGGACATGCCAAACCACCAGAGGGCATCCCTTTCAAGTCTTTTGTTTTCTCAAAGTGTCTAGTACATACTGCCTAAACTCTGCTGGAGATCTCAGTGAAAGTTCTTACTGCAATGCCATTGATTTGATCTGTTCCCTAGCTATACATAATTTTGAGAGTCTGCTGACTGGAGAGAGATAGAAGATAAGAAACAAGACCAGCAAGATGGAGCCTTTCTATATCCCCTGGTAATTTTCATGACAAACTGGAAAGTTTTTTATTTAGTTCAGCTTTTACTTTTCTAAACATTATCATATACAGCTGGGATCAAATAGATGACACTTTCATTATTTTACATGGAGATATCGTTAGCCAAACTTAAAGTTCATTAGGTATATTTTCCACCATCCAAGTTACTGAAGATGACAGTTATTTCACCATCACTTAACATGGCTCACCATTTTTAAGCCTCCAATTATAATTTATTTAACATTTTCCCTCAATATTATCCAACTATTTGCTCATACTTTTTCTTGTATTCCAAACTCCTGCCACCCAGTCCATATGGCAGTGCTATATATTTTAGGTTTTTAAATCTCAATACCTCAGTCCTCAGAACTAATTTATCTAACAGTTAGATACAGCCATGATACTGCCATGTAACAAGCAACCACAGACACTCTGTTGTGTAGTATACAACACTAAACATTCATGTTTGTTCTCAAGACTGCGAGTTGGATCAGTGGCTCTTCTGATCTACACGTGGAACAACTGATCTCAAGGATCAATTTTAAATTGTGAGAAATAAAATCTGACTTCCAATAATAAATGAGCAGGAAGTTTCTCAATTTTCAGGATGAGTTGTGCCTAATTCCTCTCACTTCCACTATTACAAGTAAGCAGAACTTTCTTTGTTATGTATGATAAAAGTGTGACTCTCTGTCTGTATTCTTTTTCTGTTATCACACAAACATACAGTAACTATTCATTAAGTATAATAATTTTGTATATGGAATGTTAGTAAGAAGGATTGGGTGCATGTTAAAAATGAATGGGTAGTTAAGAATTAGTAGTAGTTAAGTTTTGGTGAATGAACTGATTTGGGAAATCTCATGATATACTTAAGAATAAACTGGATATGCATGATTTACATACTAAAATAAAATAAATTTTGTTATTCTGATTGTAATGCTGGTTTCACAGATGTGTACATATGCCAAAACTGATTAAATTGTTCAGTTTAAATATTTAACTTAGTGTACTTGTAACTCAATAAAATTGTAAAAATAAAATAAGCTTTATTTTTAATAATATTATGAACATCTGTTTGGTGCATGAAATAAAAGACAATTATATATTTATTTGATGAACTTTATAATATTTAAATGTTCTCTTTATACATTACTTTCAAAATCTTCATTTGTAATTTTTGGTGTGTTGTTTCATTCATGGAACTTTTTATAATTTATTTTTACCATTTCCTTCATGTGTCTATTATTCTTTTCCTTGCTTTTGTTGAAGTTCCAAAAGTATTATTATAAATGTATTTTTCTATTTTTATTTTACTAATGGCTATCTTTATGAGTAAAACATAATTAGACATGAACTTAAGTATTAAAATCAGGAAATATATAATAGCTAGGACCAACACCCTAGCATATCACGAGACATTTAGAGAAATTTTACTCTATCATCTTCCTATACCCAGTTCCCCTATTTTTCAAACTTATCCAGACTTTTAAGGAGATTGCTAACTTTAATAAAATATTTATTATGCAAATTCAAGAATATTTTAATAATTTTAATTATTCTTAAAATTACTTTTACCAATTTTTCTAAATTTAACATCATCATGTCCTCATTTCATTGCTCATCAGTGCAGTGACTCTGTCATGTCAACTTTTCTTTGGCTTTTTTCATGAATCAATTCAAATTTGACACAAGTATCTACTGTTTTAAAGAAAGTATGGATATCTGTTCAATGTTTGTCTGAAAATGTCTCTTTTTTAATCCAAGACACGAAAGACACTATCAGTGCTATAAAATTTGAAGATCATGAATCTGTAATCCCTTAATAGTACAAAAATTATTTTACTCTACTGTAACAATTACTTTTTGTTAATAACAATAACAATAAAAATAATAGCAAAACCTATATAGGACTTTGTGTTTGCCAGTCACTGAACTAAGATCTTTACACAAATTCAGTCTTCACAACACCTTATGAGGTAAGCATTACTGTAATCATAATGTATATGACTGATGTTAATTTGATCTTCTTCCCTGTGTGTAATTTAGTTTCTTTATTAGAGAAGTTTGTTTGATTCTCTCTTCATTCGTAAAATTAAGAATGTTACTTGTGTATGTGTAAATATCTTTCACACTCAATGAACCCTTTCAATTTGGAAAGTTAAAGTATATTTTTAGCTCAGGAAAAATATTTTGTTGTGTCTTTGATTATTGCTTCCTTTTTATTGCTTCTCTTTTATTGACTATTCTCATCTGAGCTTCTTATGGAGATATTGCATGTCCTGGCTCTATTCTATATGGCTTTGAAAGTTTTTCTCTCATAATATATTTATATTATATATTTTAAGACTTTTAAGACTCTATGTTATAGAATAATTTCCAAGTATGCTCTCCTAAGTCACTTTTATAATCCAAGATTGAAGCAAGATGGCAGAGTAAGAAGCTACTGGTGAATGTGCTGCCTGCTCACCCACACAAACAGAAACATTGAAAAACAAGCAAAAACTGTCAGAACTAACTTTCACAGAACTCTTGGAAATAGTCAAGAGTCAAATCAGATGGATGCTAAATCAGTGATAAGAAAACCTGAAAGCAGGCAGAAAGCTGTGGTAGCTTTCACAAGCCCTGGCTCCTCCTACACACTGACTTGGCAAAATCTCAGTGTGGCAATTAGCATCCTTAATTTGGGCACCTAGTATCTGGTTATTAGCACACCTAATGCAGAAATTTAGTGTGTCTGTGAAGCTCTGCTTCAATCCAGTCTCTGAATGACTGCCTCAAGGCAATCACTTTTTTGGCTAACCTGGAATTTACTGGAGGCAGAATAGCACTGCAGAGAAATGACAGAACCAAACAAACTGTAGCCACCTGGCATGAGACATAAGAAATAAAATACAGTGCCTGGAGCCCAAGAGGAGAAGCTGAGAGGAGAGTTTATTTTTTTGAAAGGGAAATTAGGGCTCTCAGAAACATTCACACATACTGGGGAACTTTTTTTTAAATGCTACTAGGCATACACAGGGCATGCTCAGAAAGAACTGCGAAGAACCTAACTGTCCACTGTGAGCTGATTGATATGTTCAGTATAAACTGGAATAGGGTTTGAAGCACAATGTCACATAGAGCCAATCAATGCTATCGACTTCAATGATCAAAAACAAAACAAACTCAAACAGACACAAAAAACTCTCTGAAGGGAGAGAATCTGAATTTCAGATTTAACACAACAAAATATTTAATGTTTTTCTACACTAGCAGTAAACATCCTAATTTGCAAATTATTAAAATAATTTCATTGACAATAGCTTCTAAAAGAATCAATACCTAGGATCAAATTTAACCAAGGAGGTAAAAGACTTGTATGCTGAAACTATAAAACACTGTAAAAAAAAAAAAATAAAGACCTAAATAAATGGGACAACATTCAATTTTCATGGACTGGAACACAATATATTTTACATGTCTATATTACCAAAACAATCTATCCATTCCACATAACCCAATCAAAATTCCAGCCACCTTTTTTTGCAGAAATGAAGAAGTCAATTCTCAAATTCATATGGAATTGCATAAGATGCCAAATAGCCAGAAAGAAATAGATGAAGAAGAAATTTAGAGGTCTCACAGTCCCAATTTCAAACTTTACTACAAAGCCAAAGTAATCAAAACAATATGGTAGTAGCTTCAAGATAGACAAATTGATCAAGAGAATAGAATTGAGAACCGGGAAATGACTTCACACATCTTTAACTGACTGATTTTCTACAAAGTGCCACTACATTAAACAGAAAAATAATAGTCTTTTCATCAAATGGTGCTGGGAAAACTGGATATCCACAGACAAAAGAATTAATTTGAACCCCTGTATCACACCATATAAAATTAACTCAAAATGTATCAAGGACATAAAATAAGAGTTAAAATCATAAAACTCTTAAAAGTGAATATACAGGAAAATCTTCATGACTTTAGATTTGGCTGCGATTTCTTAGATATGACAGCAAAAGCAACAAAAGAAAAAAATAAATTAAATGGACTTCATAAAATTAAAAATTTTGTGCATTAAAAGACATTATCTAGAAAGTTAAAACATGACCAGCAGAATGGGAGAAAATAGCTGCAAATCTTATCTTATAAAGGAACAGCCAAAGGAACAAACCAAAAATCCTGATGAGACACAAGATATAATACAACTAATCAATGACAATCACACAAGTCTCCTAAATCAATTCAAGGAACTGAAGGAAAATATGACTAAAGAGATAAAGAGTATTAAGAAAACACTGAGTAAGCATAAAGCACAATTTGAAAGCCTGCAAAGAAAAGCAAGAGAACTTATGGAAATGAAAGACACAATGGATGAGATGAAAAATACCTTAATGGCTTGTAAAAATGGATTTAAATTGGTGGAAGACAGAATTAGTGAAATTGAGCATAGAACATTTGAACATGAAAAGACAGGAGAACAGAAAGAGAAAAGAATGGAAAAATTTAACAGCATATCAGGGGATTGAATGACAATGTGAAAGGCTTGAACATATACATTTACAGTCTTCAAGAAGGGGAAGAGAATGGAAAAGGGGCAGAAAGAATATTTGAGGAAATATTCACTGAAAATTTCTCAACCCTTATGAAAGATATAAATATCAATATCTAAAGGACAATGAACTGCAAACAGAATAAATATGAATAGACCAAGTCACCTAGTATTTAAAATGACAAATACCAGAGATAAAAAGAGTATTCTGAAAGCAGCAAGAGAAAAGCAATGCATCATATATAAGGGAACCTCAATAAGAGTAAGTACAGGGGCCGGCTCGATAGCCCAGTGGATAGGGCATCGGCATACCACATGGGAGGCCCTGGGTTCGATTCCTGGGGACCTCTCCTAGCGGGCAGACCGCCTTGAGAATGGCAAGCCGCCATGGGCAGGCCGGAGCCACTGTGGGCAGGGCAAGAAGCTGCCACGGACAGGGCAAGAGCCACCACGGGCAGGGCAGGTCGCCCGCGGATGGAGCGCAGCCAGCCACCCGCGAACTGAAGCAAGCACCAGCCGTGAACAGACGCAGAGACCGCCCACAAGCGGGGAAAGCCGCGCCTGCGCAGTGATCATTCTCAGCGCGTCGCCGCAGCGGGGGGAAGGGGAGATATGTAATAAAATAAATAAAT
>PVKH010018322.1:0-15146 GCA_004027955.1 Chaetophractus vellerosus | reverse complement strand
TCTTTTCTATGCCCTTGAAGGAAGTGACCAATTTCTAAATATAAAACACTAGTTTTCAACAGTAAGAAAGTAAAGAGCTTAGAAAAGCCCTTTGTCTCTACTCAGAGTTCTGGACTTCCTGATTAACATGTTGACTCAGATAAACTAATCAGGTTTTGAATAATTTGAAGAGCATGTTTTGTTCAGCTTACCATATCACATTTTTCAGGAAATACCACTGACTGCTCAAGCTAAAATATGGTAAGTATCCTTGACAATTTGCACCCAATCCATCAGAAAGTCTTATCAACTTAAGTCACAAAATACATCCAAATACTTCCACTGTCTCCATATCTTCACCACCCCCCTACTCCATACCTCTATCACCCTTCAATTAGACTATCGCAATTGCCTCCTAACTAATGACCTGCACCTACTGTTGGTACCATGTAACTTATCTTCTCTCAGAGGCAAATGTTATCTTTTTAAAATTGTAGACCTGCTCATACCCATCCCTTTCAATACCTTCCAGTGGCTTCTCATTGCACTTAGTTTAAAATTCATGATATCCAATGACCTATCTTACAAGGCTCCTCCCTATTTTTCTTATATCATCTCTAAATATTCAGACTTGCAATAGTCATACAAATGACTCCGAGCCATTGTCAGTGCTCTTCTCTTGGCCTGTGAAGCCTGCCCCCATTTTCAGCAGGCTGTCTTCTTGTCATTGAGTTCTCGGTGTAATTATCTCCCAAAGAGGTGTTTTCTAATTAATCTACCCAATGTTGCTTCCACCTTTTCTGTCTTTTGATCATATTACTTTGTCTATTTTTGCCTAGTGCTTACCTCTTTCTCGGGATTTCTCAACCTAGATAGTACTGCCATTTGAGGCCAGATACTTCTTTGTTGGGAATGGGAAAGAGACTGGGGTGAAATAAAGAAAAAGATCATCCTTTATTCTTGTGTTACCTATGGAGTGGGTGAAAAAAAATCATTTACTCTTTGAGAGGGCTTGGAGGGGAAGCAGTGTCCTCAGCAAAGTGCTAGGTTTCAGTTACAACAAGAAAAGCTTAAAGATTAAGGATTTAGCCAATGACAGGCCATGTATTGCATGCAAACTTGGACAGCTTCTCAAATTCCCTCAACTACCTCCTTCTTTCTTGTTGTCTTGTTCTTTTTAAAACAACTCTATTGATATATAATTCATATGCCATACAATTCACTCATTTAAAGTGTACAAATTAATGGTTTTTAATATATTCACAGAGTTGTGCAGCAATCTCCGCAATCTAATTTTAGAACATTTTCATCATTCCAAATAGAAAGCCTGAATCTATTAACAATCATTCCCCACTCCCTTCCCTCACCAACCCTAGACAACCACTATCTACTTTCTGTCTCTAAAAATTTGCTTACTTATGGTATTTCAAATAAGTGGAATAATATACAACATGACTTTTGTGATTGGCTTCTTTTACTTAAAATACTATTTTCAAGGTTCATCTATGTTATACCATGTATCGGTACTTAATTCCTTTATACTGATGATTTTTATTCCATTGTGGAATTTTATTTATCCAGTCATCAGTTGATGGATTTTTGGCTATTATGTGTAATGTTGCTATGAGCATTCATACAAAAGTCTTTGTATGGACATGTTTTCTCTTGTGCATATGCCTAGGAGTGGAATTGCTGGGTCACATGGCAACTCTATACCTCACATTCCGAGGCACTGCCAAACATGGCTGCATCCTATTATATTCCCACCAGCAATGAACGAAGGTTCCAATTTCTCCACATTCTCACTAAAATGTATTATCTGTCTTTTAAATTACAGCCATCCTTGTAGAAGTGAAGTGGTATCTCCTCATTTTGACTTGCTGATAATGTTGAACATCTTTTCAAGATGTTATACAGCATCTTTGGAGAAATGTCTACTTAGATCCTTTCTAATATAAATGCTTTTTGTTTCTTTTCCTTGCCTAATCACCCTGGTTTGAACATCCAGTACCATGCTGAATAGAACTGGAAGGAGAAGACATACTTATCTTGTTCCTGGTTTTAGGGGCAAATATTCAATCTTTCATCATAAGTTAGCTATTATTTTTCATTGACATCCTTTAATCAGGTTGAGAAAGTTCCTTCTTATTCTTAGTTTGTTCAGTGTTTTTATCATAAAAGTGTGTTAGATTTTTGTCAACAGCTTTCTCTGCATCTATCAAGATGATCATGTGCCTTTTGTTTTTTATACTACTCATAAAGTGCTTCATAATGATTTATTTTTGGATATGAAACCAACTTAGCATTCCTGGGATTAAACCTGCTTGGCTATGGTATACAATCCTTTTTGTATTTTTCTAGGTTATGTTTGCTAGTATTTTTTTTAACTAAAATTTTTTAGCTTTATTTTTAAAGAAGCTTTAGATTACATAAATGTTACATTAAAAACATAGGGGATTCCTATATGCCCCACTACCTCCCCCTCCCACACTTTCCCACATTAACAACATCTTTCTCTAGTGTGATACATTTGTTACAGTTGATGAACACATATTGAAGCAACTGCTACTAACCATGGACTATAGCTTACATTATAGCTTACACTCTGTCCCGCACAATTTTAAAGGTTATGACAAAATGTATAGTGGCCTGTATCCATCATTGCAATGTCATGCAGGAAAATTCCAATGTCCCAAAAATGCCCCCATATTATACCTATTCTTCCCTCTCCCTTCCCTCAGAACCTCTGGTGGTCACTGCCTTTGTATCAAAGATAAAAGATCTTCCATTGCTAGAATAATAAGTCTATAATAGAATAATAATAAATCTAATTTAGTCCATTGTTCCTTCCCCAATCTTGAGGGTTTGGGCATGGTGAATCCCACTCTATTTCTAATTGAGATGGGGCTTAGATCCCATGGGGCAGATGAATGGAACTATCTTGCTTGCAGTTGCAGACATTCTCTGTTCATTGTCCATCATCACCTCCTCATTTACCATGAGTGAGTCCAATGAACTGGAGAATAGGTGTTGCAACTCTGCTGAGATTCAGGGCTCAACTGGCACATGAGCAGACCAAAGATTTAAGTCTCTGGGACATATATTTAACATGTGTAGTGCTAATTATAGGTTCGAATAAAAGGAGCAGAAGAGCCATGTGTTAGGAAACTATAAATGATTCTAAATCTGTTACCCTGGGGATCATAAACTCCAAAGTAAGGCTCACTGACAGGGTGTTGAATTTCTGAGCTTGTCTGCCCTGCTTAGAGTGTCTAGATGTCTCTAGAGCCTTCAGGAGGCCTGCTGTTTGAGGCACTGTTTACTGTGGCAGTCAGTGAGATCCTGCTGAGACAAACATAAATGTAACCTCTGGAATGAACACCTGACTCAATTTGAAATCTCTTAGCCATAAAAACTCATTTGTATTAAATTTCCCCCCTTTTGGTCAAGGTCTTTTTCTGGATGCCTTGCTGGTTGGTAGTTGGTAATAATCCCTTGGTGCCAGGGAGGCTTATCCCCAGGAGTCATGTCCCACACTAAGGAGGAAGGTAGTGTGTTTATATGCTGAGTTTGGCTTAGAGAGAGGCCACATTTGAGCAACAAGCAGGATTTCAGGAGGTAACTCTTAGGCAATATATAATACTTAGGCTAAGTTTCAATTTCATAAGTGAAGTTTCATAAGTATAATCATAAATATTAAGGTTCTGACATAATGGTCTGTCTTCCTTCACTAGGCACTGCCCTTGTACTCAGGGGATTCTTGCCATTCTATTAGAGAATGTAGGAGGACCTTCAGTATGGGAATTCAATATTCTTTTGGATATTGTGTAGGTCTCCATCCATTGAGACAATGCCCCATAAACACTTGGTCATATTCATATGCCTTAAAGGCATGCCCTAGGTGCACCCCTCCCTACACATCCCCCCATCACCAACACCCCACACCGGTGATCCTCCCCTGCCACAGCTGTGACCCTTCTGTGATTCAAAACATCTCCGTAAACAAGCCAACAAAATAACCAAATAAAATTAATAAGAAACTGAAATAATAATAGTTTTTAAAATAACAAATAAAATATTTAAAAAATTTGAAACAATAAAAATTTTTTAGTCATTGCATCTTCCATCACTGTAAGATCTGTTGTCTTATATGCACAGTGACAATTTCTTCCATATATTCCCCCAGTGTATTTTTTTTTCATTTTATCTTCAAAGAAGCTTTAGGTTACAGAGAAGTCATATAGAATATATAGGGGATTCCCATATATCCAACACTTTCCCCCTTTTTCATTCTCCCCTATTATGAATATTTTACATGTGGATGGTACCTTTGTTACAATTGATGTACAATAATTGAAGCATTGCTACTAACCATGGTCAATGGTTTATGTTATAGTTTACATCTTACACCGTTTTACACTTTTATAGGTTTTGACGAAATTTAAAATAATCTGTATCCATTATTGCAAGATCATGAAGAACAGTTCTAATGCTCTAAAAATGTCCTATGTTCCATCTATTCTATTCTTCCCTCCCCCTCCCCTTGGAACCTATGGTAACCATTAAGTTTCACTTTTGAAGAATAAGATTCATAATTACTTGCAGTAATATTGAGAGCTTGACATATTGGTCTGTTTTTGTTTATTAAGCACTGCCTATATTCTCAAGGGATTCTTGTTCCTCTAATCAAGAACATAGCAGGACTCCCCAGGATGGGAATTTAATATTTTCTTGTTTATTGTGTGGATCTCAACACACTATGGCAAGATAAACATTTACATATTCCACTGAAGCATGCCCCAGGTACACCCTATCCTGCATATCCCCCCACACCCGACACCCTACACCAGTAACCATGCCCTATGATATTTGCCAAAAGAACATTCCCAACATTGTAGTTTTAACCACAGACCTGCAAATCCCCCGAGTTCACCTGCTCCTTCCTCCAACCCCCTTCTCAGTTCCATGAATATTTCAACACAACCCTCCACCCTACTCCTCCTCACATCATTGCACCATTCTCCTGCCCATCCATTGCCCAACCAAACCCTTCCACCTTATCATAGATTTTTCCCATATGGGCATCAGCTTACCACCCTCTACTCCTTTTCTGCCTCCTGTTAACCTATCTCCTGGACTCTAGCTCTGTGAATCTGCTCAATTTGCTTAAGTCACATGAGTGAGGTCATGTAATATTTGTCGTTCAGTGCCTGACTTACTTCACTCAACATAAGGTCTTCAAGATTCATCCATGTTATCCTGTGTGTTAATACTGCATTCCTTCTTACAGCTGAGTAATATTCCATTGTATGTATATATCACAGTTTGTTTATTCATTCATCTGTTGATGGACATTTGAGTTACTTCCAACTTTTGGCAATTACGAATAATGCTGCTATGAACATTGGTTTGCATATATCTGTTTGTGTTCTTGCTTTCAATTCTTCTGGGTATAATATGCCCAGGAGTGGGATTGCTGGATCATATGGCAGTTCTTTGGTTAGTTTCCTGAGGAACCACCAAACTGTCCTCCACAATGGCTGCACCATTCTATATTCCCACCAGCAGTGGATAAGTGTTCCCTTTCCTCCACATCCTCTCCAACACTTGTAGTCCTCTGTATTTTTAATAGCCGCCAGCCTAATAGGTATAAGATGATATCTCATTGTAGTTTTGATTTGCATTTCCTTAATAGCTAGTGATGTTGAGTATCTTTTCATGTGCTTTTTAGCCATTTGTATTTCTTTTTTGGAGAAGTGTCTATTCAAAACTCTTGCTTATTTATTAAAAACCAGTTTTATTGATACATATTAATAAAGCATACAATCTATCCAAAGTGTATAATCAGTGGTATTTGGTATAATCACATAGTTGTGTATTCATCAATTCAATCATTATTAGCATATTTTCATTATTCCAATATTAATAGTAATAATAAACAAAAAAATCAGACAAACAAAAAACTATAGCCCTTAATATTCACCTCTCAATCTCTCTATGCTTCCCCTGCCATACAAAGATGCTATTTCATTTCCATCTCTCTACTTCATTTTCTACATTCATATTTTTCTTAAGCATTTTTTCCAATTTTATTGATACATATTAATAAAGCATAAATACATCCCAAAAGTACAATCAATGATATTCGGTGTAATCACACATTTGTGCATTCATTTCCCCAAGCACTCCCAGAGAATTTCATTATTCCAATAATAATAAACAAAAAAAGAAAAAAAAACCTCATCACCTCTCAATCTCTCTATGCCTCAACTGGCGTACATAGTTGCTATTCTTTTTCCTTCTCTCTAGTATAATTTATTTTTATATTTTGTAAAAATAGCCTTATATATCCAACATCAGCTATAATTGGTGTTTTACCTGAGGTTTTAATATCTTATACAGTCCCATGTTACAGTTTTTATCTTTCCTTCTAGTAATATACATGACCTTAGACTTTCCCTTTCAACCACTGTCATACCCATACAATAGCACTGCTAGTTACAAACACCATGAAATGCTTTAACCATTTCTATTCATTTCCAAAGATTTCAAAACAATTTTTTTACCAATTCTGTACAGATTAACCCTCAGCTTTCCATTCTCTACCTTCCTTCTATTTTCTGGTGACCTATATTCTAATTATTAACTCCATGGAGTTACACAATATATTTAGTTCATAATAGTACAATCATATAGCATTTGTCCTTTTGTGTCTGGATTGCTTCACTCAACAACATAATGTGCTCCGGGTTCATCCACGTTGTCATATGCTTCACAACTTCATTTCTTCTTACTGCTGCGTAATATCCCATTGTGTGTATACACCACAATTTGTTTATCCATTCATCAGTTGACGGACACCTGGCTGGCAATCACAAGTAATGTGCAGATGCCTGTTCATGTCTTTGCTCTCAGTTCTTCTGGGTATATATCTAGTAATGGTATATATTGGTATTGGTACCTAGTAATGGTATTGCCAGGTCACATGGCAAGTCTATATTCAAATTCCTTAGGAACTGCCAAACAGTCCTCCACAGTGGCTGTACCATTCTACATCCCAACCAACAGTGAATAAGCGTTCCTATCTCTCCACATCCTCTACAGCATTTACAGATTTCCATCTTTTTAATAGCATCTTTCCCATTTTTTAAATGGTGTGATGGTTGGTGGGGTGCCATGGAAAAGCAAGTTTAGGATGGGTCTCATCCTCCTTCCCAGCAGGGGGCAGTGAAGCATAGACAAGAAGGAAATGTCCAACATATTAGGGAACTGCAGACTCTAAATAGCAAGTGGCTGAACACAGATTACAGAGAGGTTATAGTTATGAATATCCAAAATGTTTTTATGATGTACTGTTTATCCTTTATATGCTGGCTATTAAGCCCTTACCAAATGGATAGTTACCAAATATTTTTTCTCTATCAAGTAGGTTGCCTTTTCACTTTCTTGACAAACTCCTTTAAAGTATAAATTTTTTTAATTTTGTGGAGGTCCCATTTATCTATTTTTTCTTTCATTGCTTGCATTTTGGGTGTAAATTTTATTTTATTTATTTATTATTTTTTTTTAAAGATTTATTTATTTTATTACATATCTCCCCTTCCCCCCGCTGTGGCGACGCGCCAAGAGTGGTCACTGCGCAGGCGCGGCTTTCCCCGCTTGTGGGCGGTCTCTGCGTCTGTTCACGGCCGGCTTTCAGTTCGCGGGTGGCTGGCTGCGCTCCATCCGCGGGCGACCTGCCCTGCCCGGGCGGCTCTTGCCCTGTCCGTGGCAGCTTCTTGCCCTGCCCACAGCGGCTCCAGCCCGCCCATGGCGGCTTGCCATTCTCAAGGCGGTCTGCCCGCTAGGAGAGGTCCCCGGGAAACGAACCTGGGGCCTCCCATGTGGTATGCCGGTGCCCTATCCACTGGGCTATCGAGCCGGCCCTGGGTGTAAATTTTATGAAACCATTTCCTTCTACAAGATCTTGTAGATGCTTCCCTATATTATCTTCTAGGAGCTTTATGGTCTTGGCTCTTATATTTAGATCTTTATTCCATTTTGAGATAATTTTTGTATAGGCGTGAGATGGTGATCCTCTCTCATTCTTTTGGATATGGATATCCAGTTCTCCAAGCACCATTTGTTGAAGAGGCCATTCTCTCCCAGTTGAGTTCGGTGGCCTTCTCAAATATCGGTTGACCTTATATGCAAGGTTCTACATCAGAACTCCCTATTCTGTTCCATTGGTCAGTATGTCTATCCTTGTGCCAATAACATGCAGTTTTGACCACTGAATCTTTGTAGTATGTTTTAAAGTCAGGTAGCATGATTCCTCCAATTTTGTTTTTCTTTTTCAATATGTCTTTGGCTATTCAGAGCTCCTTCCCCTTCCAAATAAATTTTCATAATTATTTTTTCCTATTCAGTAAAAAATGTTGTAATTTTTATTGGGATTGCATTAAATATGCATATAAATTTGGGTAGAACAGACATCTTAATGATGTTTAGTCTTCCAATCCCTGAACAGGGAATATTCTTCCATTTATTTAGATCTTCTTTGATTTCCTTTAATAAAGTTGTATAGTTTTCTGCATATGAATCCTTTAGATCTTTAGTTAAGTTTATTCCTAGGTATTTGATTCTTTTAGCTGCTATTGTAAATAGAATTTTTCCTTGATTTCCTCCTCAAATTGCTCATTATTGGTGTACAGAAATGCTAGTGATTTTTGCATGTCAATCTTATATCTTGCCACATTACTGAACTCATTTATCAGCTCTTGAAACTTTATTGTAGACTTCTCAGGGCTTTCTATGTATAAGATCATGTCATCATCTGCAAATAGTGAAATTTTTACTTCTTCCTTTCCAATTTGGATACCTTTTATATCTTTTTCTTGCCTAAGTGCTTGAGCAAGTACTTCTAACACCATGTTAAATAAGAGTGGTGTCAGTGGGCATCCTTGTCCTGTTCCAGATCTCAAGAGGGATAGTTTTTGCATTTCACCACTGAATATGATGTTATCTGTGGGGTTTTCATATATATCCTTTATCATATTGAGGCAGTTCCCATCTATTCCTATCTTTTGAAGTGTTTTTTTTTTTTATCAAGAAAGGGTGCTGTATTTTGTCGAATCCTTTTTCTGCATCAATAGAGATGATCATGTGATTTTTTCTTTCAATCTGTTAATGTGGTATATTACATTGATTGATTTTCTTACGTTGAAACATCCTTGCATACCAGGGATGAAACCCACTTGGTCATGATGTATAATTCGTTTGATGTGTGGTTGAATATGATTAACAAGTATTTTGTTGAGGATTTTAGCATCCAGGTTCATTAGAGAGATTGGTCTGTATTTTCCTTCCTGTGGCGTCTTTATGTGGCTTTGGTATTAGGGTAATGTTGGCATCATAGAATGAGTTGGGCAATGTTCCCTCCACTTCTATTTTTTGGAAGAGTTTAAGCATAATTCATGTTAGTTCTTTCCAGAATGGTTGGTAGAATTCACCTGTGAAGCTATCTGGTCCTGGGTTCTTTTTAGTTGGGAGGGTTTTGATGACTATTTCAATCATGTTACTTGTGATTGGTCTGTTGAGTTCATCAGTTTCTTCTTTTGTCAATGTAGGCTGCTTGCATGTTTCTACAAATTTGTCCATTTCATTTTAGTTATCCATCTTGTTGGCATACAATTTTTTAAAGTATCCTCTTACTATACTCTGTATTTCTGTGAGATCATTTCTTATTTTATGTATTTGCATCTTCTCTTTTTTACTTTGTCTAGCTAAGATTTTGTCAATTTTATTAATCTTCTCAAAGAACCAGCTTTTTGTTTTGTTAATTTTTTCTAGTGCTTTCTTATTTTCAATTTCATTTAGCTCTGCTCTAATCTTTGTTATTTCCTTCTTTCTACTTGCTTTGGGATTAGTTTGTTGTTCTTTTTCTAATTCCTCCAGGTGTGCCATTAGGTCTTTGATTTTAGTTCTTTCTTCCTTTTTAATATAGGCATTTATGTCTATAAATTTCCCCCTCAGCACTGCTTTTGTTGCATCCCATAGGGTTTTTAAAATTTTCTTATTTTTTTTTTAAATTTAGATTACATAAATGTTACATTAAAAATATAGGGGGGCCCGGCTAGATAGCTCAGTGGATAAAGAGCTCGCTGGGAAACCACATGGGAGGCCCTGGGTTCGGTTCCCGGGGACCTTTCTTAGCGGGCAGACCGCCTTGAGAATGGCAAGCCGCCATGGGCGGGCCGGAGCCGCCGTGGGCAGGGCAAAAAGCTGCCACGGACAGGCAAAAACCGCCACGGGCAGGGCAGGTCGCCTGCAAATCGAGCACAGCCAGCCACCCGCGAACTGAAAAGCCGGCCGTGATGGAAGCAGAAGCCGCCCACAAGCAGGGAAAGCCACGCCTGCGCAGTGACCAAGTCTCGGCGCGTCGCCGCAACGGGGGGGAAGGGGAGATATGTAATAAAATAAATAAATCTTTAAAAAAAAATAAAATAAAAATATAGGGGATTCCCATATGCCTTGCTCCACACACTGCCCACATTTGCCCCCATTAACAACATCCTTTATTAGTGTGGTACATTCATTGCAATTGAGCACATTTTGAAGCAATGCCACAAAGCATGGATTATAGTTCACATCGTAGTTTACACTCTTTCCCACACAATTCTGTATGTTATGGCAAGATATATAATAGCCTATATCTGTCATTGCAGTGTATTCAGGACAATTCCCAAGTCCTGAAAATGCCCCTGTATTACAACTGTTTTCCCTCTCCCTGACCTCAGAACCTCCAGTGGTCACTGCCTCCACAGCAATGATATAAATTCTTCCATTGCTAGAATCACAATAAGTCTATAGTAGAATACCAGTAAGTCCACTTGAGTCCATAGTTCATTCCCCAATCCTGAGGATTCTGGGATAGTAATGCACCTTCCAACTCTAATTGAGAGGGGGCTTCATTCCCATGTGGCTGATGGATGGGACTTTCTTGCTTACAGTTATAGGCTCTCTCAGTTCCTTGGTATGGCGGTTGTCCATCATCACCTCCTTGTTAGTTGTCCTGAATGAGTCCAATGAACTGGAATGTAGGTGTTGCAACTCTGTTGAGGCTTCAGTCCAAAGACTGAAGTCTCTTGGATGTACACCTACCAACTCCAGCACCGACTATAGGTTCAAATAGAAGGGACTGAAGAACCATGTGTAGGGAAACCACAACTGAGTCTAATTCTGTCACAACAGGTAGCATAAACCCCTAAGTAGAGTCCACTGGCAAGGCACCAAACTCATGAGCTATCTACACTGACCATAGTGCCTGGGTATCTCCAGAGCCCTCAGGAGGCCCGCTATTTGGAGTAGTGTCTAACTTGGCAATCAATGAAATCCTGCTGAGACATGGATAAGTGTAACCTCTGGAATGAAGTCCTGACTCACTTTGAAGTCTCTTAGCCATATAAACTCATTTGTCTTTACCTTTTCCCCCTTTAGGTCAGGTCTTTTTCCAGTTGCATTGCTAGTTGGTGCTTGGTAGTAATCCCTCAATGCTAGGAAGGCTCATCCCTGGGAGTCATGTCCCATGCTGGGGGGAAGTTATTGCATTTACATGCTGAGTTCGGCTTAGAGACAGGCCACATTTGAGCAACAAGGAGCTCTCAAGAGGTAACATTTAGGCACCCTATAATACTATGCTAAGCTAAGTTTCAATTTCAAGAGTAAAGTTTCATAAGCACAATCATTAATATCAGGGCCCATCAATGGACCATCCTCCTTCACTAGCCATTGCCTCTGTACTTGGGGAATGCTTGCTGTTCTATCAGAGAATGTGGCAGAGCTCCCCAGGAAGGGATTTCAATCTTCTTTCAGTTACTGTGTGAGTCTCCACCCACCATGATAATGCCCCGTGAACATTTGAACACATTTATATGCTTTCTATGTATACCCAGGTGAACCTTCTCCCATGTATCACCCCTTCACTGACACCCAACACAAATGGTTTTCCCCTGCCACAGTTATAACCCTTCTGTGATCCAAAACTTCTTCAAAAATGAAGCCAATAAAATAGCCAAATACAATTAATAAGACAATGAAATAATAGTTTTAAAAATAGGAAATTTAAAATACAAAAAAATTTTTTAATTAAAAAATTTTAAAAATTTGAGATAATAAAAAAAATGAAAAAATATTAAAAAAAAATTTGTGACATTTTGCCTCTCATCACCATAAGATCTGTTGTCCTGTATGTACAGTGACATTTTCTTCCATTTATTCCCCCAATGTCTTACTTTTTTCATTTGATCTCCAAAGAAGTTTTAGGTCACAGCAAAGTCACATGCAGAATATAGGGGACTCCCATATATCCAACATCCTCCCCCCTTTCCCCCTTCCCCTATTAATAACATATTATACGTGGATGGTACATTTGTTACAACTGATGTACAAATATTGAAACATATCTACCAACCATGGACAGTGGTTTACATTATGATTTACATTTCAGACCATATACTTTTATAAATTTTGATGAAACTTAACATGGCCTGTATCCATCATTGCAAGATCATGTAGAACACTTCCATTGCCCTCAAAATCCATAGGTTTTGATATATTGTGTTGTCATTTTCATTAGTTTCAGGGTAGTTACTGATTTCTTTTGCAATTTCCTCCTTGACTCACTGATTGTATAAGAGTATGTTGTTTAACTTCCATATCTTCGTGCCTAATCTGGTTCTATGCCCCTTACTGATTTCCAGCTTTGTTCCATTGTGGTCAGCGAAATTATTTTGTATAATTTCAATCTTTCTGAATTCTTTGAGAATTGTTCTGTGGCCTAGCATGTGGCCTATCCTGGAGAATGATCCATATGCATTTGAGAAGAATGTATATCCCGTTGTATTTGGGAGTAATGTTCTGTATATGTCTATTAAGTCTAGATTCTCTAATGTATCATCCAAGGTCTCTGTTTCCTTATTGACCCTCTGTCAAGATGTTTTGTCTAATGGTGAAAACGTTGTATTAAAGCCCCACACTATAACTGTAGAAGCATCTATTTCTCCACTTAGTTTTTCCAATGTTTGCCTCATGTATTTTGAGGCACCGTGGTTAGGTGGATAAATGTTTATGATTGTTCTTTCTTCTTGACTACCTCTTTTATATAGTGTCCTTCTTTGTCTCTTACAATAGTTTTGCATTTAAAATCTATTTTGTCTGATATTAATATAGCTACTTCTGCCCTTTTATGGTTATTGTTTCCATGTAAAATCATTTTCCAACCAATCACTTGCAATCTCCTTGTGTCCCTGGGTCCAAGTCAAGTTTCTTGTAGACAGCATATAGATGGGTCATATTTCCTTATTCATTCTGCTAACCTGTGTCTCTTGATTGGAGAGTTTGATCCATTAACATTCAATGTTATTACTGTTAAGGCATTACTTATATTAGCCATATTTTCTTTAGGTTTATACATGTCATATGTTATTTTTATTTCTCTTTGTATATTTTTAGTTATTCTTACCAATAATCTTCCTTCCTACACTCCCCTCCAACCCTCTCTCTCCTGCTTTTTCCTTTCAACCTGCAGAACTCTCAATAGTATTTCTTGAAGGGCAGGTTTCTTATTGACACACTCTCTTAATTTCTGTTTATCTGTGAATATTTTGAACTCTCCCTCATTTTTGAATGCCAGCTTTGCTGGATACAGAATTTTTCACTGACATTTTTTTCTTTTAGCACCTTAACTATGTCATAGCACTGCCTTCTTGCCTTCATGGTTTCAGATGAGAAATTAACAGTTGATCTTATCTAGTTTCCCTTGTATGTGATGGATCTCCTTTCTCTTGCTTTGTTCAGTATTCTGTCTTTGTCTTGAGCATTGGAGAGTTTGATAAGTATATGTCTTGGTGCAGACCTCTCAGGGTTTATACTGTTTGGGGTGTGCTGTACTTCCTGGACATGTATGCCCATGTCCCTCAAAAGAGTTGGGAAATTTTCAGCCTTTATTTCCTCCAACACTCCTTTTGCCCCCTTTCCCTTCTCTTCTCCCTCTGGTATGCCTATAATGCATATGTTTGTGTGTTTTGTGTTGTCATTCAAAACCCCGAGTCCCTGCTGGATTTTTTCTATCTTTTTATCTATCTGTTCTACTATCTGTCTGATTTCAGATGTACTTCTTTGACATCACTGATTCTTCCCTTTGTCTGTTCAAATCTGCTGTTATGTGCTTCCAGTGTATTTTTTATTTCTTGGATTGTGCCATTCATCACCATCATATCTGTTATCTTTTTACGTAAGTTTACAACTTCTTCAGTATGATCTC
Organism: Chaetophractus vellerosus; assembly: GCA_004027955.1. Taxonomy (NCBI): domain Eukaryota; kingdom Metazoa; phylum Chordata; class Mammalia; order Cingulata; family Chlamyphoridae; genus Chaetophractus; species Chaetophractus vellerosus. The sequence continues at coordinate 865 of PVKH010018322.1, read as the reverse complement.
CTAGTGTCTTCTTAATATCCTTTATCTCTTCCTTCACTTCATCAAATTGATTCATGATATTTGTTTGGACATCCTTGATTAGCTGTTTCATGTTCTGCATCTCCTCCTGTTTTTCAGTTTGCTCGTTAGACTGGACCATGTCTTCCTGTTTCTTAGTATGGCTTGTAATTTTTTGTTGGTGCATAGGCATCTGCTTATCTTGATGGACTTATTTGGTTGGTTAGCATCTCTTTCAACTCTAGGGTTTTATTTATTTATTATTATTTTTTGTGGTAAGGTTCCTTTTTGGCACTAGGTTCCTCTTAGTCTATATCCTTGAAGTTGTCTGTGTTCCCTTGAAAAAAAATTAGGACCAGAGAAAAAGAAAGAGAGAAGAAGAGAAAAAGAATAATAGTAATATTAATTTTAAAAAAGATAGAAGAGGGGCCCGGCTAGATAGCTCAGTGGATAAAGAGCGCGCTGGGATACCACATGGGAGGCCCCGGGTTCAGTTCCCGTGGACCTCTCCGAGCGGGCAGACGGCCTTGAGAAAGGCATGCCACTGTGGGCGGGGCAAAAGCCGCCGTGGGCAAGGCAAAAAGCCGCCACGGGCAGGGCGGAGCCCCCACGGGCATGGCAAAGTCACCCGTGAAAAGCGGAGCTGCTGCCTGCGAAGTGCGGAAGCCAGCAGCCCGCAAAAACATGGAGGACTGCTGCCCGCAAAACATGGAGTGGAGCCGCCCGTGAAAACGGAATGGAGCCACCCTCGAACGGAGTGAGCCGCTGCCGCGGAGGGCCGACTCGGTGCGTCGCCGCAGGGATGGGGAGAGACAAGAAGCAAACAGAGAAACACAGAAGAATGGACACACAGCAAGAGCAAGCAGAA
>PVKH010018321.1:0-15167 GCA_004027955.1 Chaetophractus vellerosus | reverse complement strand
GGATATATAATAAATAAATTAAATTAAATAAATAAAAATAAAAAAGAAACAAATATTTAGGAATAAACTTAGCCAAGGACATAAAGGTCCTATATTCAGACAACTGCAAAACATTGCTGAAAGAAATGGAAGAAGATTTAAATAAATGGAAGGACATTCTGAGTTTGTGGACTAGAAGACTAAATATCATTAAGATATCAATTCTATGCAAATTGACTTACAGATTCAAATCAATCCAAATAAAAACCCCAACAGCCTACTTTGCAGAAATGGAAAAGCCAATTATCAAATTTATTTGGAAGGGTAAGGGGCCCTGAACAGCCAAAATGTCTTTAAAAGAAGAAAGAAGTTGGAGGACTCTCACTTCCTGATTTCAAATCATTTTACTTAACTAGAGTGGTAAAACAAAACAAAACAAAACAAAACAAAAAAAAACAGCATGGTACATGCACAAAGACAGACAGATGGGCCAATGGAACTGAATCAAGAACTGAGAAATAATACTTACCTGGCAGGGGAGATACCATGATCATGAAGGTGGTTTTCCCAGAGTGAGGCTTATCCATTGCACTTTGGATGTGCTGACCCCTGCAATTTCCCCAAATGTGGGAAATTCAACTGCATAGTTTGTGGTAGTGGGGGACTGTGTTTGTGCTCTCCCCCATTTTAAAAAACAAAGAACTGAGAAATAGACCCTCATGTCTATGGTCAAGCAATTTTTTTTTTTTGACAAGGCTATCAGCCCTCCTAGCTGGGCCAGAACAGCCTATTCAACAAATGGTGCTGAGAGAACTAGATATCCATATCCAAAAGAAAGAAAGAGGACCTCTACTTCATACCGTATTCAAAAATTAATTGAAAATGGATCAAGGACCTAAATATAAAAGCAACAACCATAAAACTCCCAGAAGAAATGTAAAAAAACACCTTCAAGATCTTGTGGTGTGTGGTAGTTTCTTAAACCTTATACCCAAAGAAAGAGCAACAAAAGAAAAAAGAGAAAAATGTGACCTCTTCAAAATTAAACAATTTTGCACCTGCAAGGACTTTTTCAGAAGGGTTTTAAGGCAGCCTAGTCAACGGGAGAAAATATTTGGAAATCACATATCTGATAAAGGTTTAATATCCATGATATATAAAGAGATCATACAAATCAACAATAAAAAGACAAGTACCCAATTAAAAATTGGGCAAAAGTCTTGAAAAAACAATTGTTCAAAGAAGAAATGCAAATGGTGAAAAGACACATGAAAAAATGTTTGACATCACTAATGATTAGGGAAATACAAATCAAAACTACAATGAGATATCATTTCACACCCAATAGACTGGCCACTATTAAAGTCAGAAATCTGTTAAGTGTTGAAGAGGTCATGGAGAGATAGGAACACTTGTTCACTGTTGGTGTGAAGGTAGAATGGTACAGCCACTGTGGAGGACTGATTGGCAGCTCCTAAGGAAGGTGAATATAGACTTGCCTGGTAAACTGACAATACATCTAGTAGGTAAATACCTAGAAGAACAGAGAGCAGTGACATGTACAGACATCTGCACACCGACATTCATAGTGTGTTATTCACAATTGTCAAAAGTTGGAAACAACACAGGTGTCCATCAACTGAAATGGATAAACAACTTGTGGTGTATACCCACGGTGGAACATTATGCCACTGTAAGAAGAAATGAAGTCATGAAGCATATGACAACATGGATGAACCTGGAGGACATTCTGTTGAGTGAAGCCATCCAGAAACAAAAGGACAAATACTGTATGATTGTGCTAATATTAACTAAATATATTGTGTAAACTCATGGAGCTAATAATTAAAATACAGGTTACCAGAAAATAGAATGTTGGTAAAGAATGGAAAGCTGAGGGCTAATCTGTTCAGGATTGGTGAAAAAAAAGGGGGGGGGGGTGTTTGTAACTCTTTGGAAATGAGCAGAAATGGTGAAAGCACCCCATAGTGTTTCTAACTACCAGAACCATTCAGCTCTTGCTAACTTTGCCTTTGAATTTGATTTTCATAATGGAACTTCCTTTACTGCAACAGCCCTGAGCTCAATTGCAAAGCCTATCAATTTTATATTGGGCACACCTGGCCTCGTCTTTTCTCATTCTAGTTCCCCCACTGCAGAGTACAGCTTTCTCTCTGTGCTCACTCCTTGTCTCATTATCCACCATGTAGTGCTCTCAGGAAAGTAGCCCACCTGCTATACATAAAAAAATGTATATTTAATTCAATGTTACTTGTACTGGGGCACTGGCATTTAAAGCAATGTTCCAGTGGTAGAATGAATGGCCTTGTCTCATGTCACAGGAGTTGTGGTACAAGTGGAATTAATGGTAGAAAAGATGGAACAAAGGTGGCACTTCCGAGTTCTGTCAGAATTATACATTTTCTGAGCAGCAGTTTGTCCTGATTCTAAGCAGTGTGGTGATGTATTTGCCTAAAGAGAATGAGAAGATATTTTCTTTCCATTCCATACACTCTCTATATTTCCTTTGACAATGCCACCATTCTAGTGAGAACACTTTCTTAGGAGAAATAAGCTACTGTAAAGAGCAAGGATTCTGGAGGCTGACCTGACTTGCTGCTCTGATCTCAGCTTTTACATTCTGCCCATTCTTTGCAAGTTATTTAACTTCCTTAAGACTCAGTTTCATCATTCAAAAATGGATACATTTTTTGAGATACCCATAGAGTTTTCTCAGAATTAAATGAGGTAATTCAGGTTATATAATTTTTTTTTTTTAGAAATCAGTGTTTTGGAACCATGACTATAATGTCCTGAAAAATAGATGTGTTGGATTATAATTCAGATACTAACAACAAAAGAATGCTATGTGAGCTTTAAATATGTAGCCACTTTGAATTATTTCAAAAGAGCTGGCCAGAGAAAATTGTGATATTCTCTGGATGACCTTTGTAGTTACACCAGGCTGCAGGACAAGAACACTTAAGTATTTTTAGAAACAAAATGGTGACTGAAAAGGATACAGTTGCATGTTAAAGAGACGCCAAACCATTTTGGGTGAAATAATTTAGTTCTAGGGGCAAAAATAAATGAATACAACTATAAGAAAATATTCTGGCAGGTTCGGTACTTCCTCAGAGTCCTGTGGCTCAGGGTATGGAAAAGCCACTGAGGAGATAGTGACCTGTCAAATCCCTGCAATAATGTATATCTAAATAGTATTTGAGTTGCCTGATACTTGGATACATCAGGTGAATGACAGCATCTTTGGTCAAAGAAAAACATATTGACTCCAATTGCTTAGACAGAAAGGAGAAGGAATAAAGGAAGAAAAACAATCAAAGCAGCAGGCCTAACCAAGTAGAGTTTTCAGCCTCACAGAGAAAAGACTGAGAGTTCAGAAGTATGAATGGCTTTTCCTATCCACATTAGAAAAGTAAATTAGAAAGCAGAATTAGGGGAAGGGTTGAAAACAACACAGAAACCTATAGCTTTGTTACTTAAACTGGCATATGTAATGGAGAAAAGAAGGAAATAAAAATACAATTAATTACTAAATATTTCCTTGAAAGAAGAGTAATAAAAATGTAAGGAGGTTTTAGTAAAAATATGCTAAAATTAATTTCCAATTCTTGAAGTCACATGCATGATGTTTGAGAATCCCTCCTCTAGGAGTCACCATTTAATAGGGACACAATGAAAAGTGTCATCCATACTGTCTACTGGACACTAATACTGTGAGATGTTCCAGGATATATACAATATTTTCTGGATAAATAGGTGGAAAAATGATGTATTCTGAAACTTGACTTTTGATATTTACATAAAAAATAAGTTGTTAAAGAAATGTTTCAATCTAGTTTAATCCATGGTTTTACAACTGTATATGGTCAAAGACACTATTGTGAAAAATCTATTAAAAAATCTCAAAAATCATTAGGGTGTTTTAATGATGCCAGGTTAAGAATATTCATATGAGGACATTCTGATTGATATATCTTATAAATGAAACAAGTTTTGAAAAGTTAAAAATAGGATTTCACTTCTATACCATAAGAGGATAACAAGTTTCTAAACTACTTTCCTGGCATAAACACCTAGAAAACTGTAGAAAATTTCCAGACTTTCTGTCTAGGCAACAAGCAGCATAAGTATACTAACACTAAAAGAAGAAAAACAAATGAAGTAAGCCCTATGATCACTCCTGCTCTCTGCCTGGTGGCAAATTCTGACCCCTGGCTTAGGGGCTAAAACCCAAATAGAATACAGTGCTCTTGAATAGTTCCAGAGACATAGATTATAGGCAGTATGGACAGCTCAGGAGTTTGGTGCCCTGCCAGTGCACCCTACATGGGAATTTATGGTCCCCAGTGTGACAGAGTTGGACTGTTGTGGTTTCCCTACACATGGCTCTTCTGTCCCTTCTCTTTGAACCTATAGTTGGTGCTGGAGTTGATAGGTGTATGTCCAAGACACTTTAACCTTTGGGCTGTCCATGTGCCAGCTGGGCCCTGAATCTCAACAGAGTTGCAATACCTACTCTCCAGTTCATTGGACTCACCTAGGACAACTAATGAGAGTGTCTGCAAGTGCAACCAATACAGTCCCATCCATCTACCCCATGGGATCTAAGCCCCCTCTCATTTAGAGTTGGAGTGGGCATCACCATCCCAGAATCCTCAGGATTGGAAAATGAATGATAGACTGGAGTAGACTTGCTATTATTCTACTATAGACTTATTGTGATTCTACCAATGGAAGAATTTTATCATTGATGTGGAGGCAGTGGCCACTGAAGGTTCTGAGAGGAGGGAAAGGGAAAAACAATTGTAACATGGGGCCATTTTCAGGAGTGTAAACTATAATGTATACTATAATCCATGCTTAGTGGCTATGCTCCAAAATGTGTTCATCAAATATAACAAATGTGCCACACTAAAGAAGGATGTTGTTAATGTGGGAAAATGTGGAAAGGGTTGAGAGCGGGGCATAACGGAATCCCCTATATTTTTCATGTAACATATATGTAATCTAATTATCTTTTTTAAAAAATAAAAAGTATATTTAAAAAATTAAAAATAAGTAACTTAAGTGGTTTTCACATAAAGTTCAATACTAACTTAAAGGAAAACAACAAATTCCAGCATTTAATATTGTAATAGTCACAATGTCCAATAAAAGAATCAGGATTATGAGAAGCATAACCAGATAAAAATCAGTTGATAGAAACAGACCCAGGAATGTAAGATGTGATAGAATTAGCAGACAAAAACCTTAAAAATATCTTATACACATGTTCAATATACTCAAGGATTTAGAGGAAAACATTAACATAATGAGAAGAGAAATGCAACATCTAAAAACTGGAATTTCTAGAGAAGTAATGCACAATATCTGAAATAAAAATGTAATTGGATGGAATTATCATTAGATTAGATACTACAAACTAAAATCATCCATTAGCTGGAATATTTAGCAATAGAAATAATGCAAAATAAAACAGAAAAGGACTGAAAAAATGAGCAAAGCCTCAGTGACTTTGAAACAATATCATATCAAGTGAATTCACATTCTTGTATTTGGAATCCTAGAATAAGAGGTGTTGATGACAGATAAATACTTCAGTGAATAGTGGTCAGAAACATCAAATGAATACAATAAATTCATAAATACAACAGGTTCAACCAACATTAAGAAGGATAAACACAAAGAATAAAAACACAGAGGAAAAGAAAAATCAAATTACTGAAAATGAGTGATAAAAAATAAAATAAAATCATTCAGAGTATTAAAAAACACATTAGTACAAAGAAACAGAGAAAATAGACCTCAAATTTCTTGTCAAAAACAATGCAAGTCGCAAGGCAATGGAATGGCATTCATAAAGTGAAGAAAGAAAAAATAGCTGTCAACCTAAGATTACATATCCAATAAAATTATATTCCAAAAACGAAGGCAAAATTAAGACTCTTTAGACCAAAAAAAAAAAAATCACTATCAACTTAATCTAATTGACATTTATGGAGTACTCCATCAAACACTACAAAATACACATTCTTCCCAAGCTCACATGGCAAACTCACAATGGAATTAACTAGAAATTAATAACTGCAAGCTAGCTGGAAAAGTCTAAATCTTTAGAATTAAGCAACACACTTCCAAGTAATACATGGGTCAAAGAGATAGTCTAAAGATAATTTTTAAATTATTTTGAACAAAGGGAAAATAAAAATATCACTTCTGAAAATTTGTGGGACACAGTGAAAGCAGTGGTCTGAATGAAATTTATAGCATTAAATACATATATTAGAAAAGGAGAAAGATCTAAAACCAAAAACCTAAACTTTCACCTTAGGAAACTAGCAAAGAGGAAAATTTAAGCCTAACACAAGCATCAAAAAAGACATACTGAAATTTAGAGTAGACGTCAATTAAACTGAAAACATGAAAATAGAGAAAATTTTCTTTAAAAACTGGTTCTTTGAAAAGATCAATTAAATGAAAAATCACATTGAGTTACCACCACTCACTCATTAGAAATGGCTAAAAGTAACAAGACTAATAATACTAAGTTTTGGTGAGAATATGGAGCAAATGGATCTCTCATACACTGTTGATAGTGATATAAGTAGTACATCTACTTCGGAAAGCAGTTTGGTGGTTCTTAAAAAATTAAACATATGTTTACCATACAACTAAATATAATCACTCTTAAACTTATACATAAATGTTTATAGAATATTTCTTTTTTATAACCCCAAACTGTAAACAACCCAAATGTCCATAAACAGCTGAGTGCCTAAGTAAACTCTCTTATATTCATACACTGGAATACTATTCAGTAATAAGAGGTAGCAAACTACTGATATAGATAGCACATGTATTATTCTCAAAAACATCATATTAAACAAAGAAAGAAAAGATTTCATAGTGTATGATTTCATTTATAAGAGCTTTTATAAAAGAAAAATCTTATCTATAGTAGCAGACAACAGATCTATATGTTTGCCTTGGGGCAGGAGTGTGCAGTGACAAAAGAGAAAATTTTGGAGTAATGGAAATGTATATCTTGATTTGGTGGTGGTTATTCATGTGTATACACTTGTCAAAACTTAATCAATACAGGAGAACAGATGTGGCCCAGCAGTTGAGTGTCTGCTTCCAATGTATGAGGTCCTGGGTTCAATTCCTGGTACCTCCTAAAAAATTAAAAAAAAAATTTAAAAACGTAATCAGTACAATTAAAATGGGTCATTGTAGTGTATGTAAAAGTCGAATGCAACTCACCCTCAATAAAGTTGATTTAAAAGAAGACCAACAAGTTTTCAATAAGGCATTTACTTCTTCTGATGATTGTTTATTAATAATTGAGCTCTCATACAACCTCAACTACTAACATTAAACCGTATGGTACAACTCAGACATCCACAAGAAACAAATAAAAACAAACAAACAAAAGAATATCCATTAACCCTTTGGGGACCATAAGAAAACATACTCATAAATTACTACTGCATACTCACACAAACTACTCACACTCCTACCTCAGCCTCACTCAGAAAATGTTTAAATAATGTAATTAAAGTCTCTTAGGAGTCTAACAATGTATAAAATGTCACGTTTTTACCTTAGATGCCAAAGCCTCTATAACAGTAATCAAAAAATTACAACCCACAGGCCCAACCAGTTCTTCCCTATTTTTGTAAATAAACTTTTATTGGAACACAGCCGTACACATTTGTTTATTCATAGTCTATATCTGTTTTCACAGCAAGAGAATGTAAGGCCAGCAAAGTCACAAATATTTACTCTCTGACACTTCACACAAAAGTTTGCAGACCCAAAGGGATTATTAACGGCACCTGGATAATAATGCCCCCAAATTGTAGATGGGGCATTAACATGTATAATGTGCTGATTATGTGTTAGGCATTGAATTTGGCATTTTCACATATCCATAACAACATTTCAAGTAATCATTCTAAATCTCATTTAACATATGAGTAATGAGATTCACAGAGAGGTGAGCATAAACAATAAATAGTTATGCTGGGATTTGAAATACTTTCCTTCAATAAAGTAATGAATGGCCTGTGAAAAACAGAGTTAAAGCAGGGAGAAAAGAAGAGGATTCCTTGGACCCCAAAATGGTGTTATACTGAAAGTTTTCTAGTACAGCTCCACGAAGCTGAAAAAGGGCAGCACTATCTTCTGGAGACAGAACATTCTCTCCAGAGAGTTTTGATAGTGTGGTCTTTGGGGTACTGATTTTATACTTTGCGAACATCAGGTTATGGATTGATATAGGCTTGGAGCAGGTCAGCAAATGACCACAGATCATATGACCAAGAAGCAATGGGGAGATAGGGACAGGAAATATGTTATTTTCTTAGAGTAACATGATATCATTCATCCCAATTCCTAGGCAAGGGAGCTATTGGAACCGCAGTCCCATGAAATTGAGAGGTTAACTCTCTCTTTTCTCCATCCTTTCTCAGTTCCCTGTTTTTATCATAAGATAAAAACATTCAGGTTCCTTCTTGATTCTGTTTTGTTCTTTAATCAGTTACTAGATACTGGCTTTTCTACTTCAAAATTTCCTACCTTTATACTCCTGTCTTTGTCCATGTCTTTATAATCCATATGAATGCATTCCTCCATTCATTCACCTAATATTTATTTCTTACCTGTCATGTGCATATGATGGGAGAAATACCATGATGAAAAAGGTAGACACATTCTCTTCTGCATGATAGTTATGTGTTGTGATTAATAGTGTCAAGTGTTCAAACAATGATAAGTACAATGATGTGGAAGAACAAAGCCTTATAATAAAAGTCACTTATTACTAATTTAGGATATTAAGCTCCCTGGAAGAATCATTTGTAAACTAAAAGTAGTATATAGTAGGAGTGAGTTAGGCAGAGGGAATGAAAATACCTGGGTGTAAACAAGAGAAACAAACTGAAAATTCTTTATAATATATGTCAGAATATAACACAAAAACAAAATGCTTACCAAAAAAATTCAAATGGTAATTTTTCTCCTTGGCATGTGTGTATGTGTGTGTGTGTGTGTATATATATATATATATATGTATTTCTAAAGAAACAGATGGCTATCTACTGAATTCTATATAGCCTGGACAACTCTTTATATTTGAAAAGAATTTTAGAGGAAGATGAATGCAAATTATCAATTCTCAGAGAAAACTCGGAAACATATGGAAAAGAAGCAATGTAATTGTGGCGAAGTCCTTCCTGTGTCTGCTGACTAGTAAGAGGGCAGCACCATATGCTTTCACGTGCATTACCCCAGGAGGGCAGTGCCATATGGTAACATGTATGTCACCCTTCTTGGCCTTCTGTGTAAGGCAGCATCCCAAGGGGTAGGCTGAAAGGGAAAAGAGAAAGCAGCCACAATGTGAATGTGAGGCTGTGGTGTGTCTTTCCTGTTGACAGATTCTGTTAGACCATCACTTGAGTTGGCAAGCACCCAGAACAGCTGCTTTACCCTGGAGCAAAGGTCGTCTTAATGCCACAAATTCTCCCTGAGTGACACTGTGGAGTGAAGGTGATGAGCCCTTTGGGAGTGGACTTTTCCTCCCTGGTGTGGATGAGGAAAAGGCAGTAATCACCATCACAGCTTAATACTTACAGAATTTTGTTCTCATTCTCTCCTTAGCTACTCAGTTCTGGTAAAACAGTGTATATCTATTTATATATAACTGATATTCTTCATATTAAAAATAGAGACACTAAGAGAATAAGAAATTTAAAGAACATTTTTGCTAAAAGTTTTTTATATTACAATTTAGTGATTTAAATACCACTTTGTTTAAAGATCAAAGTGGATTTCTGATCTCTTAGGCATATATCCAGGCTGTATCTATGTGAGAGTTTGGGCCCAAATTATGTTCTACCATCCTGGAAAGGGGCAAAATAGGGGAAAATAATTTCACAAGCTCAAAGAAAGTGACCTGCCATTATTCACAGGATCTACAAAGCCAGCTGAAAAGTTACATGGTTTTATTCATCTTAAAATTAGGCATCAGAGATAAGTGGAGAACGTATTTTAGAGCCCATCTCAAAGTGCCTTGTGAAATGCCTATTCACTGTTGGTGGGAATGCAGAACGGTACAGCCACTGTGGAGGACTGCTTGGCAGTTCCTAAGGAAGTTGAATATAGACTTGCCTGGTGACAGGGAAATGCCATTACTAGGTATATACCCAGAAGAACTGAGAGCAGAGATGCAAACAGACACCTGCACACCAACGTTCATAGAGGCGTTATTCACAATTACCAAAGGTTAGAAACAACCCAGGTGTCTACCAACTGATGAATGGATAAATAAATTGTAGTGTATACACACAATGGACTATTAAGCAGCAGTAAGAAGAAATGAAGTCGTGAAGCATATGACAACATGGATGAACCTGGAGGATGTTATGTTGAGTGAAGCAAACCAGACACAAAAGGAAAAATACTGTATGACTGTGCTATTATGAACTCAATATATTGTGTAAACTCATGGAATTAATAATTAGCATATAGGTCACCAGAAAATAGAATGAGGGTAGAGAATGTAAAGCAGAGGGTTAATCTGTGCAGAATTGGTAAAAAGATTGTTTGTAAATCTTTGGAAATGAATAGAAATGCTGAAAGCACATCATGCTGTTTGTAACTAGCAGTGCTATTGTGTGGGTACCAAGTGGTTGAAAGGGAAAGTCTAAGATCATGTATATTACTAGAAGGAAAGCTAAAAGTTGTAACATGGGACTGTAAATCAAGACTGGTTTTACAAAATATAAATACAAATAAACTGGAGAGACAAAAATAGAACAGCAGCTATGTGCAGCAAGGGAAGCACAGAGAGACTGCGAGGGGATGAGTTTTCTTTGTTTTTTGTTTATTATTATTATTGGAATAATGAAAGTGCTCTAAGAATGATTGAAGTGATGAAAGCATAAATATGTGATTACACTGAATACCATTGATTGTACACTTTGAATAGATTCATGCTTTATTAATATGTATCAACAAAATTGATTTAATAAAGTGCCTTATGTTCTTAACTACATTTCCTTTACAGAATTTATCAATATATAAATTTATCTGTATTCTATTACTGTAGTCAGCTCTTTATTTCTAAAGTTAATTGATTCAGAGATATTTAAAGAAATAACAAAAATTCTATTTGTGCCTGAATTTACCAATCTATGTACACATAGAAAATGTTAAAAGGTTCATAAATCCAGTTCCTTCTATTGCAATTAAAAATGATTATTTGATTTTTTTTCCAGTGATTTCATTTGTATTTTCATTGCTATCAAAAGATAAACCATTGGGGAACCAGCTGTAGCTCAATTGGTAGGGCTCTGGTTTACCACATGGGAGGCCCTGGGTTCTGGTCCCGGGGCCTCCTCAAGCAGGCAGACCACCTCGAGAAGGCAAGCTGCCGCGGGCAGGGCAGAGCCACCGTGGGCAGGGCAGAGCCTCCGCGAGCAGAACAAGCCGCCACGAGCAGAGCAAGCCACCACAAGCAGACAGGCTGCCGCACGGTGAGATGATTCAGTGGGACGCCTCAGCGGGGGGAGACAAGGAGACACAGAAGAACACAAGGATGAACACAGCAAGAGCAAGCAGAAAGGGGGGGATATATAATAAATAAATAAATCTGTCTAAAGAAAGATAAAAAATTAACAAATTCAATAGCAGTGTTCTATAACTGAATTTAAGTTTTGTCTCAGAAGGGAAAATTTTAAATCTCAAAGCAATTTTTTTCCTCTTTTTTCCTCTTTTTAGGCAAAAAGAGTCATGCATATAGAATAGTCTTTCATTGTTGGAAAACTCTAAAGTAGTTTGTAATCGTTTTCACCAGAAAGATAGGTAGCATTCCCTGTTTTATGGAGCTGAGAGAATGCTCTCGGGAAGGTTTTTATAACTTTTCCACAAAGTTGGTAAGTGGACAGTACCAAGTTATAAACCCACACTCATGTGACTCCAAAACTGAAATGGACTTCTCCCTCACACCATGTTGTGTGTTAGATAAATAGGTAAATGTTTCTCCCTTGGGTCTCTGCAATGGTCAGTTGGACAGCTCTGAAATGCAGTTCAAGAGGCTCCTCAAAAGATTCTCAGGTATTGAGCCCCAGTCTTCTATAACTATGGCTACCTGAATCATCTGCTCTTTTGTTGGTTATTCCTCCTCCGTTTCATTCTCACTTCCCTTCACTCTTGTTGCCTATTACCACTTTTCAAATAAATTACCCACAAGCAGGCCTTTGCCTCAGGCTCTCTGTCAGGAGAATCCAGCCTAGGAGACTTTATATTTAGAGACACCCTTCTCATCCTTGGTATGTTTTTGAATCCACAACCTTTGGTGGGTGCAATCTACTAAAATTACTGAGTTTATATGAACCTTAACGGGATCATCAGTAAAATGAGGTTAACCATAGTACCTACCTCGCGAGGTGCTTACAAAAATTAAATAAATGTGTATATTTAAAATCTTAGAACAGTAACTGCCACACAATCAACTCAATAAATAATAGTTGCTGTAGTTTTTGTTGATGTCCATGCTGTGTTTTCAAAGGTGTGGAAGTCATTAAAGATCTAAAAAATGTAACTGCTTCTGCCAGAGAGGTTATTTATTGTTATGACATTGATATTAATAACATGACATAAAAAAAGGAAAAGCAGTAATTTCAACTTTGAAAGATCACCTCTCTAAAAACTGAAAGAGACAAATGCACATCAATGAAAAAAAAAACCTATTTCAAATTCGTCGATAATTTAAATACCATTTCAAAATAGTGAGTAAATTACTGATAAGGGTTAGGGTGCAATGCCTCTTTTTGGATTTAAGCATTAGCACAGGGTACAAACTGTACCCAAACTTGTAAAACATTGATCATAGAATTTTAGTTATTTTCAATCCCGGGGATAGAAGCTTTTTAATGGTTAATGCTGAGAGCAGGAGTTGATCTAAAATAATGGCTAATAAATAATCATCTATTCTGCCTTCTAACAAAACTTTATTAAGTAATAGAAAATGTCATTTATATTCAAATAGTTTTCTTATAGATATACGCACTTGCATTTTTTGCATTAAAAAGAATTCATAAACTCAAAACTTTATAAAGTGTATGATTTTCTTAAATCCCTAGTGTCATATTTTCTCAGCTAGCACAGTAATTTTGTTATGAAGGGTTGTAGCTTTTATTAGATAAAGTTGGCTCCTTCATGCCATACGTCCTACCATCTGCCAAAATATTTTTGAAAAGGGCAGCAAACAGTGATGAGAAAAGAAAAGCAACTCAGGTAGAACAACAAGTCCCTAATATGCTCATCACAATTAAGAGCAATAAACTAATCATTGTCATTCACATGAAGAAAATCAGATGTCATCATTTGTATGCTGTGTCACAGCTCACATGCTGGGTGGTAAACATGGCATCAATTTCACTGTTGGCAAGAGTATGAGTACATGGAAAAAGCTGTTAGATCACACAGCCTGAGATGTTTCCCCATCGCAGTCTGACTTGCTCAGATAGCACTGTGTCAGAGTAAACAGGAAATCACTCCAGAGAAATAGGATCAGAGCACCCTATTCCTAAAATACTTAGCAGAGACAATACTTTAGATGGGTTCCACCCATTAAAAGTCAAAAGGTGATGACAATTCCTCAATAATCTCTATCTGAGCTCTTGATAAATCAAACAGTATTTTCCCTGAGATTACAAGAATATATATGATACAAACTTTTAAAAACTAAGTTCAAAAGAGGAAAGGAAAGAGGGATTTAAAGCAACCTTGAAGTTAACAGGTTCAAATGCTTAAAGAAATTTGCTGTGGTGAATGTAAATTTTTATAAAATTAAACCCACAAATGGCAAATTTCAAACATCTTTTATATCCTTCACACTCCGAAGGAAAGAAATATTAGAGGTCCAGAAATTTTGTCAGATTGGTTAATCCAGCTTTTATTCTCAAAATCAAGAGTAGAAGTTGGTGTCAAAGAGTTGAATTCATTAACCTTAATTTGAGAATTACTTATTGGAAAAGAAAACTCCAGTTTTGGAACATGTGGAATTTCTGTTTGTTCCTCCCTCCCTGCCTCCCTCCCTCCCTCCCTCTTTCCTCCCTCCCTTACTTCCTTCCTTCCTCTCTTTCTTTCCTTTTACAAATTGCTACATATTTTATTACTTTTTGCTGACTCTCAAGATAAACTACACAAGTTACAGGGAAAATATAAAAACACTTGTAGTCCCACCACCCAGAATTTATTAATCTAATATATGAGTGATCAAAGTTCTAGACTACTTACTATATGAACAAAAACAGTCTCATACACAATTTTATATAAATAAAATAATCCAATATATGTTACTCTATAACCTTTTTTTCACTCAGCAATATACCCTGGATATTTTCCATGATACAAAATTATGGATATGTAAGGCATAGCTTTAGTGACTGCCTGCATTTCACTCAATGTTTTCTCCATAATTCAACCAGGCTTCTATTTATGAGCTTTTAAATTATTCCCAATTTTTCACACCTACACAAATGCTACTCTTGCTCATACATCTACATCTTTTGAATTATTTATTAGGACAAATTCATAGAAGAATGCAGGTTCTAGTAATATATTTATTTTACATTTGTATATTTGTGGTTCAGTGAACTCCAGAAAGTTTGTAACCATTTAAATTAAAGATAAATTTTATGAATGTAACTGTTTTCACATGAACTACCTTAGTCTTTTGTAAATTTACTTTAATATATTTATGAATTTAATGGTAGAAAAATATTTTAGATTTTTTTTAAATTAATTTGTTGCTAGTAATTTGAATATCTTTTCAGTTTTTTCTCTCTCAATTCTTTTGTGGAATACTTGCTTTTTCATATGTGTTTTTGTGCATTTTACTAGTGATGTTTCCATCTATTTATTGATTTTTAAAAGCTATTTACAATATTTTATATGTATATATTATATAACATATATATAAATTGCTATATTTATATTATTATATTTACATTATATTGATTTGAACTAATGTCCAATAAATAATTTTCCCAGTTTGCATTTTAATTTTGTTAATGGTAAGTTTTGAATAAAATGTTTTAAATTTGTATTCAGTTATATCCATAACTCATTTCAGATTTCTGTATTTTGTATCATGG
>PVKH010018320.1:0-15161 GCA_004027955.1 Chaetophractus vellerosus | reverse complement strand
TGATTGTTCCTCTCTAAACAACACTAAAGCCTTCACAGCAATAAAACAGGTGGTTGCAGGCTGCCTCTGTTTCCTGAGAAGATTTCTGTGCTGCATTTATATGACAATTTCATCTTTTTTTAAAAAGATTTATTTTTATTATACTTCCCCCCATTCTGCTTATTCTTGCTGTGTTCCTTTTTTCTTTTGTGTTCCACCATGTTCGCCTGTCTCCCACCGCTGGGACGACCCACCGAGTCAGCTCACTGGCGCGGCAGCCCACCTGCTTGTGGGGGCCTGCCCTTGCTCGGGGGGGCTTGCTTTTGCCCGCGGGGCCTTGCCTTTTCCCATGGGGGCTTGCCTTTTTGCCTGTGTCGGCGTGCCCCGCCCACGTTGGCTTGCCCTCTCGAGGCAGCCCCAGGGACCGAACCTGGGGCCTACCATGTGGCAAACCAGCACCCCACCAACTGGGCCACAGCCGGCCCTGACATTTTCATCTTAGACTTTATCACTTTACCCAGAGCTTTGTGTACTATCCTAGTGTTAAAAGAAATAATAGCAACAACTAGTTTTCTGAGTCTTTTCTCTTGAACTCCACGTTTGGGCTCAATTTTGGTTAATGTCCCTACTAATCACTTAGTCTCTCAGGTTCCATAGTTGTTTCCTCCAAGTTCTGCCACTTAGAAACTGTGTGACAATAGAAAAGTTGCTTAACCTCACTGATCTCCAGTTTGTTTAACTATAAAATGAAAGTTAGTCCCTACCTTCCTAGAATTGTTGGGAAAATTAGATTGTTTTGGTTGTCTACCACTGCATAACAAATTACACCAAAACTTAGTGGGTTAAAATAATAAGTGATTACTTGTCTTGATTTTGTAGATTGATAAGGTGGTTCTTCTCATAAGCTAGGGCAGTAGTATTGGTGGGAAGAACCAATATGGTTTCATTCATATGGCTGGCAGTTGGTGCTGTTGACTGTCAGCCAGGGGCCTCAATCCTCTACCATGTGGACCATCTCAGCTAGCTATTTTGGCTTCCTCACAGCATGGCCCCTGGGTTCCAGGAAGGCATGTTCTAAGAAGCAAAGGCCAAGTCTGTAGGTCTCTTAGTGCCCAATCTTAGAAAATACTTAATAATATTTCTACTATAGTCTATTGGTCAAAACAGACAATAGGGTCAGTACAGATTCAAAAGGAAGGTAAATAAACTCCAATGCTTGGAGGAATGGTAGAAAGGTCACATTGCAAAGAGGTATATGGGATGGTGTATTAATCAGCCAAGGGGGTGCTGATGCAAAGTACCAGAAATATCTTGGCTTTTATAAAGGGTATTTATTTGGGGTAGAAGCTTACTGTCACAAGGTCCTAAAGTCCAACTCAAGGTACTTCCTCATCCAAAGTCTGTTGCCACGTGTTGATGCAAGATGGCCGGTGATGTCTGTGGGGGTTCAGCTTTCCTTCTTCCTCTTAAGGCTCTGTGGTCCTAGCTTCTTCTGATCTTAGCTGTAGGCTGGTATAAGGCTCTTCTCTTTCCCCAGGGCTTGTTTCTTTCCGGGCTCAGCTGCTCTGTTCTCTTCACAAGATCAGCTGTAGACTATCAGGCTCATTTCTCTTCCCAGGGCCTCTCTGGTGTCTAATAAGTTGTCTCTCTTCCTCTGCCGTGTCTTTTTCTGTGTGGCCAAATCAAAGCCCTAATCTTAACATAATTCAATCAAAGACATCTCTGATAAATCTAATATAATCAAAGGGTATCACGCTCAGAGGAATAGATAAGTTTACAAACATAATCAAATATGTCTCTCTTTTGAGGGGTGGGGGGAAGCAGATGTGGCTCAAGCAATTGGGCTCCCATCTGCCATATGGGAGGTCCCAGTTCATTTTCTGGGGCCTTATGGTGAAAGCATGCTGGCTCACATGGCGAGCTGGCCACACAGCAAGCTGGCCCACGTGGATAGCTAGTACAACAAAAAGAGACAAAGAGGAGATACATTGAGAGACACAACAAACCAGGGAGCTGAGGTGGCTCAAGCAATTGAGTGCCTCTCTCCCACATCAGAGGTCCCAGGATTGGTTCCCAGTGCCTTCTAAAGAGAAGACAAGAAGAGAAGACAAGCAGACACAGAGAGCACACAGCAAGTGGACACAGAGAGCAGACAGTGAGCACAAAACAACAAGTAAGGGAGGAAATAAATAAAATAAATCTTTTTAAAAAATCTCTTTTTGAAATTCATAAATAATATCAAACTGCCACAGATGGGAAGTATTGTTTTGGAAAAAACCCTATCTACCACACAGATAGTGTATTAAAAATTCTTACTATACAGGCATTGCTTAATCATTATTATTATCCTTGACTCCTCTTTCCTGTATCTAATCTAATTTTAATATCTGCCAGTTCTGTCTCCACAATGTACCTTATGTTGATTCTCCATATTCCATTTCATTTCTTCTGCTCTCTTATCTTCTCAAAGACCATTAAAAAGTTGTCTTACTAGTCTCAAGTTCTGCTAGGAAAAAAGACCAATGGACAGCTGGGTAACTAGATATTATCACTTGGCACATATCCCTTTCCACCACCATACTCAGATTTGCATTGATTGAAAGATGCTTTAACATTCTTACCTCGGCTTTTCTTGAGGACTGACTTGAGAAATATTGTTGGGGAACATCTTTGGATTTGGGGGAAAACAGTGACCATTATTTAAAAGCTACTAGAATTCTTCTTGGAACTAGGGCCAGGGAAACATGTTTTTCTGTATGTGATGAATTTGCGTCCTTCTATTAGATAATGTGAGCTATATAATCCATTGAGAGGTTGCCTCTTTTCCTTAGCATTTTCTTCTCTGTGCAATTTTATCATTTCTTTCTATTTTATTACTTGATCTTAATTTATTTTGCTTTATTAATTCCATTTTCTATTTTTCTTTACTATAACTCACTTATATCTAAAATTAGGAAATGAAAAGGAAAAATGGGGCCCCTTATCTTCACATTCTTTCCTCTTTATACCAGTTAATTTTCAACACCTATGTCAGATTAATATTCTTTAAGCAATGATTAGATTGCTATTCTTCTGATCAAGCCTCTTCAAAGTTTTCCTGAATTCAGAGTCCATGCAAGGCCCTCCAAAATTTTAGCCATAATCTCCTTCCACTCTTAGAAACTCTTGTTTTCCAAGATGTGTTCCAGTCAATCTAGATAAATTCATTTACCTAAATATGACCTTTTCTTTTCTTTGCATGTGATGGGATTCTGCTCATCAGGAATAATCCCTATTTGGTCTATGCTGATTATACAAGTGTGTCCTTTATTTAAGGCCTAGTTCAAGCTCTACCTCCTCCATGAAAATTTCTCTGATTATCCCATCCAGATGTATTCCTTCCATTCACTCTCTTAATCCACTTTTGAACTCCTTCATTTCATATTTTGTCTTATAATGATTGTTCATCTACTTGGCTTGAGTCTTAATATATCATATGTTCCTTGAGAACAGGCATATTTTAACCAATATTCTCGACTTGTATTACTTAGCACAGCGCCTTGCGCATAAATATACTAGTTAAAAGCATACCAAATTGGATTAAATATAATAATAAGATAGTAGTTAAAATAATTTATTGTGTTTACTATGAGCTATGCATTGTTCTAAGTACTTTGCATTTATGAATTTACTTAATCCTTGTATAACTCCTATCACATAGTTATTACTGTAATCATCATTTTACAGATGAGAAAACTGAGTCACAAGAGTTTAAGAAATTTGCCTGAGGTCACATCTCTAACAAGCGGTGAAGCCAGAGTTCAAACACATGCGGTCTGGCTCCAGTGCTGCCTTTTAATGCCCATGAGGATTTATGCATTGTGATTTTCCCATACTTTTATGTGAAAGTGGACTAGGTTTCAGCCATGGAACAATGTTCCCTCATTAAAATAACCCTATAGACTCAAAGAATTAAAGAAATATTAATGGAACTCGCTCATTTTTCAGAAGCTCTAGGCCAGAGAGGCAATGTGAGTGCCTCAATCTCTCAGCTGGTACATAGCAGAGCCAGAGTAAGGAATCAAGCCTTCTGATTCCAGGTTCAGTTCTCTCTGTATTATACCACAGCTACCTCCTGATGTTCTCTATAGGAAAAGTAATTGCTAACATTTTCTGAGCATGTGCTATGTGCCAGGCACTATTCTAAGTGATTTATATATATTAACTCATTTAATCTGCATATGAACCCATTACATTGACAAAGAAACTGAAGAATAGAAAAGTTAACTGATTTGCTCAGGGTCAATCAAATAGTTGAGTAGTGAAGCCAGGATTAGAACCCAGCAGGTGGCACCAGTATCCAACCCCTACTACTGGAGCTGCCTCTCAAAATTTCAGGTTACCTGGATAGCCCAGGTTGAGAAAGAGAATTTCCATTTTGTGCCTGAACAAAACATCAAATATTGAAGCTATATGACTTTTTAAAATGGTGAATAAAATAAATTATTTTTTTGGAGTAAAGAATGATGAAAAGTGACATTATAAAGAGATAATTAAAATATCATAGGAAGTAGAAACAAAGAAATGCTGAATTTTACAAGTAAGAGTAGGATAGAAAGAAATTTACCCAATTCTGGATCATTACAGAGGTTACAAAAAGCTGACAGTATTACTAAAGGCTCAGTTGGGAATATGCATAATTTCTGCAGGAAGCTGATTTCAGAGTTAGTAATTTTTTGAAGAAAGGCTCTTGGTCCTTGGAGTTTCCCCTGACAACTTGTGTAACATAGGAACTGAATGTGATAAAGTGTTCTTCACATCTAAATGAATTTGCTTATACTGATATGGGAAGCTACATGTATTACATTTGTGCCTGCTCCAAAGAAAGCAAGTAAGATAGAAAGGAGAGATATTTGAAATGGAAAAAAATCCTCAACTTTTACAAAGGCAATTAAAATTGGAATGTCTTGTTACCAATTTTGCAAATGCAGTTTAAAACCAATAGAGCCTGAATGTGAACAGTGTCTACTGGTGAAACTTTCAGTCTGGGCTCTGATCAGCTTAAGCATCTGGTTTGCTACAGTTAATGCCAAATTTAGTTCATGCAAAATAGATGTAAATGAATGAATGTTGCCACAAAAGAGAGAGGAAATACTGTATATGCCAAAATACAAGGTGGGTATTTTTTTCACTTTTCTATCTGTCAGAAAAAGGGAATTGCATTAAATTCAATTCCTTATAAATGCTTTCATATTACCAGGTGTTCTCTCTGCTCTTTTTATTTTGCATAAGAAGAAACTAGTTGGGGGGAGGGAAAGAAACAGTTATGCTCTTTTCAAGATTTTTTATAGAAATTACCTGGAAAACTAGTGCAGTAGATTTAGGTACCTCTGAAAAAATATGTTGTTAATCCATTTCTGTGCCTGTGAACCCATTGTAAGTAGAGCTTTTTGAAGATGTTATTTTAGTTAAGATGTGGCCAACTGTATCAGGATGGGTCTTAATCCTATTACTGGAGGCCTTATAG
Source organism: Chaetophractus vellerosus (assembly GCA_004027955.1). Taxonomy (NCBI): domain Eukaryota; kingdom Metazoa; phylum Chordata; class Mammalia; order Cingulata; family Chlamyphoridae; genus Chaetophractus; species Chaetophractus vellerosus. Next base: position 9,676 of record PVKH010018320.1, on the reverse strand, counting down.
AGAAGGCCAGAGAGTGAAAGCCAAGGGAAGAAGCCTGAAGTCATGGAAAATGAAAGGGAAAGACATAGCCATGTGCATGACCATGTGACTGAAATGTCAAACACCAGGGATCTCTGGCAGCCAGCCCCAGAACACCTCAGTCTTTGCTGACGCCTGATTTTTAACTTCTCATACCTCAAAACCGTGAGTGAATTAAATTCCCGTTGTTTAAGCCAACCCATTGTATGGTATTTGTTTTACCACCTGGGAAACTAATACCATCAGTTAAAAAAAAAAAAAAAAGGGAAAAAAATCACTAAAGTCCTGGGAGTGTGGTATCACAATTATAAGTATTGGCCATACGCCCTTTAAAATCACTTAGGAACAAAATTCAGTTTTGGGTTACATTGTTGAGATCACAAATGGGAAAACAAGAAATCCTAACAATATGCAATAAAATTCTTGTGGCTTGTCTAGAAATTTCCAGTGAATGCATCAAACATAGACTCAGAAGTGCTTTGTTTTAAGCAACTTCAAAAGGTAGGAGTATGATGGATTTTGGAAAATGTTAGAGATCTTGAAATGTGGCCCTGGGTTGGGGAAGACTTTTAAGTCAACATTCATGGAAAGAGATTAAAGGATATTATTTCATCATAGAAAAAGGTAATATTTCTATATTAATCTATTATTTAATATAGGCTATTGAATAATATGTTTAATACAACTATATACAATAATCAAATCCATAAATCATAAATCCCTAAATCCCTAAATAGATATTTTTCTATTTAATACATTCCTCAAAGTTACCCAACTTTACCCACAATATTTTTTTCCTTTTCTTATATCTTGTCATTGATAAAAATGGAATCATTCTCTTTTTTCTGGGGGTTGTTTCCTATTAGGCATTTACATTATCTCCTAACTGGAGTATTCTTTGTGAAAAGGAAAGAAATTTTGAAGTTATTCAAAATCTGCAATAGCAAAGGAAGAAGCCTGGATATCTGGACATATAGATAGTGGAAAGAAATGCTCTGAGCAGTTTACTGAGTACCTACTCAGAGCAGGTACTGTGCCAGCCACTGAGGATTCAAGTTTGAGAATCAATGTCCTATCTCTCAAGGTGCCCACAATCGGTGGAGGGAATCAACAATATTCAAGCAATCATAATGGGGTGTGATAAGTGCTATAACAGAGTTATTTGCAGGATGTTATCACAGCACAGAAGAGAGGGAAGGAAATCAGATAAAGTTCCTCCAGGGTAGGTTACGCCTTAAGTAAGCCTTGAAACATGAGTCAGCCGGAGACAGAGAGAGACCAGAGAGACCCGGGAGGGCATTCTAGGTGTGTACCAAGATGCTGATGGGTAGAAGGGCTGCTATTGTGAGACATTATCACCCATTACCTGACCTTCAAAGCTTTTACTTTTTTTCTCCAGCATTTATTTTGTACCATGTAATTATTTTTGGCCACGTTTTACTTACATACAAAATTTTTCCTGATTACATTTTTTTTCTATAAGTTTAGATTTTCAGGCATTAAGGTGAACATCTTATTTTTCTATAAACAGTAATCTTTGCAAATACAATCTAATTACATTGATTAACTTGATTACAGACCTTATTGTAGCTGGTTCTAATGCCTGTGATTAAAAAACTTTACTATTTTTCTTGAGCTACTTTTTCAGCCTAATCGCTGTCTCTTCAAAGCCTATTATGTTTCATGTTTTTCTCTCAGTGTCAGTTCCTTGTAAGCACATTTCATCATTTGGTTCTTTCCAGTACATTTCTTGTTTCCTTTCTCTCTTCTCAGATGCATCCTTGATACTGAAAGAGATCACCTCTTCTCTTTCTCAGTGCAGACCTTCAGAGTGAACTTCTTGCCCTGCATCTTGATCTCTAACTCCCTTTGGAAATGGCCTTGGAGTGTCATTTGAAACTGTATCCATTGCCCTCCTCAATCAATCTCCTTATGCTGCTGAAGGCATAATCTATTCCATCTGATTGCCCCGAGAATTCACTGATAGGCCAATTCTGCCCAGAGTCTATTGTAGTTCCAGCTACTACTTTTCTGTGGTGGTAGTAAGATACCCCAATGGCCAAAGCACTCACCACACTTCCAGGATTCAGATAAGTAAACATATAGCAATAGCATTTTCAGTAAGAATGAACCTGTCACTCTTCCACCTGGTAACTTCATCTTCTTTTTCCAAGTCACCTTTCTACAGGAGGGATTGTCAAAATCTCATTCTTCTCCTGTGAGGCTATTTCATGTCTGCTTAGAACACTACAGAAGCAAGAACTGAGGATATTAGCATTACTTGACCATAGTTATAGTTTTTATCCAGGTTGGCAGATGCATTTTACAGTCTCCAGCTGAATTTCATCGGAAAAGAGCTTAAAATGCACAGGAGGAGGAAAGAACTTCTCACCCAGGATCCCCGCTGAGCTGGTAACAGTCTATGGGAAGTCATCTATTTACACAGAAATAAACACGCCTTGGGATGCCAGGAGCCTATTTTCAGTTTATTTAGCTATTTTCAGCTTTATTAAGAAAATCTGTGTTTAATTTTTCCAACCGTCTCCAGCCCTGTTCATTTAGCTTTACTGCATGTGTGGATCAATTAGAATGTTTGATGAGAATGCAGATGTTGCATTCTGCTCCTTACAGAAATACAGCACGTTTGAAACAGAGCACAGAACCTGGAAGACTTCCAAGAGTCTTGTCAGAAACATGTATCTCACAGGCTTTTCATGGGGAAAAGTAGTCCTTGTCAGATGTTGCCTGTTGCCTTGGTCCTGGGAAATTTTACTGTCAGATATTTTTTCTTTTTAAATAATTCGTTGGACCTATGTAGATTGGGCACCTCTAATAAGTCAGATACTGCTGTAGGCCAGGAGTCAGTAAGTTGTGTTGTGCACGTAAAGGGTCAGATGATAAATATATGGTCTCTGTATATATACCCAACTCTGTTGTAGCACAATAGGAGTCATAAACAATATGTAGATAAATATGTGTGGCTGTGTTCTAATAAAACATTATTTAAAGACACTGAAATTTAAATTTCATATAATTTTTACATCATTTAATTAAAAAATTTTTTTTCAACTATTTAAAATTTAAAATACAACCTTTGCTAAAAAATAAAATCTAATCTTTGCTTGTGAGCCATTCAAAATCAGACCTATGAACAACCATTATTTGCACATGGGATAAAGTAAGACACAAATAATTTTATTTCAAATTCTAAGTGCTGGGAAGGAGGAAGAAAAAACTCAAAAAGATTAGCATTGTGACTGAGAACAACTGGTGGTAGAAGGGCTGAGCCTTTGGCTGTTTGGCTTATCGAGGAAGCTAATCAAGGAAGGAAGCTAATGCCAGGGAGACACAGTGAATGTCTGGGGGGAGAATGGTCAAAATAGCAGGAAGAGCAAAGACAAAGGCTCTGAATCAGGGATGAGCTGGGGTTAGCTGAGGAAGCAAGGAGACAGACTGATCTGGCTGGAGAGCAGAGAGCAAAGGAGAAATAGGAGAGCCACAGAATAAGAAAAGAAGTCAGGGACAGGCCAGGTAAGATCCTGTGGGTCAGAGAAAGGCTTGGGTTTTATCCAGTTTCAGTGCTGGGCCATGGGCAGGTTTAAAGATGAAAAGGAATGGGGATTAACTTTATGCCTTTGGACAGATCACTTTGACTGCTGTTTAAGTAATGAACTGTGGTGGGGAAGAAAGAGTGGCAGTCAGGAGGATATCACAGCCAGTAGTCCAAATTAGACTTCTCCATTTAGTCTTCTAACATTATTCTTATGTGTCAATCTGGTAGATGCTTAGGGGAAAGTTAGATATAGTGATTTAGATTTGTATCAATAAATATAATCAATAGGTTATTTTCATATTACCCTTGCAATACCTTTTCATTAGCTCAGGAATGCCCACAATGATAACTAACTCTTTGGGGAGGGGTCATTTACAGTATTGAACATTATTTCATTTAATCCTTACAGCAATTCTGTGAGGTAGGTATCATTATCCATTTTGTACTTGTAGAAACTGAGACAAACAGGTTTCACAATGGGCTAAAAGGCCTCGCAACTGGTAGGTGGTAGACAGAGTATGAGGTGTGCTTACCTGGCCTATAAGCCAATGATCATTTCATGTTGACACTCTTGTCTTCTGTTTCAGTTATCTATTGCTGCAACCCAAAACCTGATGGCTTAACGCAGCAATAATTTATTATTTCTCATGATTTGGAGGTTGGCTGGGCTCAACTGGGTAATTCTTCTGCTTCATATGTTGTTGGTTGGGGTCAGACATGAGGCTATCCTCAGAAGAGAGCTTATCAGGACCTGGAGTTTCCAAGAACGACTCAGTCTCATGACTGGCAGTTGGTGCTAGTTGTCTCTGTTCTCCTTCATGGTACCTCTCAACCACCATTAGGCTGTCTTACTGCGTGGTGAATGGGTGCTAAGAGGGAGCATTCCGAGAAGACAGGCCCTAATGTGCAAGTGCTTACCAAGCTCTGCTTGCATCACACTTGATAATGGTATTACCTCAAAGCAAGTCATAAGCCAAACCTAACATTAAAGTGGAAAGAGATTCTACATGGGAGGTGGGTTCATTTGGAGCCACCAATATCTATGATACTCTTATCCTGGCTTCTGAGGAATTTCTGATGCCATTATTTTTGTTATTTCCAAAAACGTTGCTGGTCATTCAATTACTTTTTTTGGTCTTTTATGCCTTTAGATAAATGTCTGGGAAGGATTTGCTCTTCAGCAACTCGGGATAAGCCAAGACATCAGATGCTTATTAATTTACATGATGCCTAGACATTTATTGGGTTCCTACTATGAGTGAAGCACTAGGCACTGAGGAAAAAAAATTGGATAACATTGGCCCTTCCTTCAAGTGCTTAGATTCTATAAGAAAATGTTATGCTACCAGATAGGTACATTAAAAATATGGATGCATGTTTGTGGGTAGAGTATATACTTTAAGATATATTCAAAACTGCTCTCTTTGAAAGACTAGATAAATATTAGAAAGAGAGATGTTTTTGATGTTCCTATAAGATATATCTTTCTCCTGGTTGCTGTGCTTTTCAGTATCATGGGAGAAATTAAAGCATTTATTCTGCCTGCAAATTTGTAGGGCCTTAGGGAAAGTCCATTTTTCTCAAATATTTTGAACTAATGCCCAGGTCAATTCAGTGTTTTCAGAAGGAAAATTCTGACTTCTACCATGAACTCTGGTTTTGTTTGATTTCTGACTAGTTTAGGTCACTAAGCAATACTGATTTGTTTCACTGAAACCATCCAGAAGTCAGCATCCTAAGAAAAAGCCACTGGCATTAAAATTCTGATCTACCAAGGCCAAGTATGAGGGATCTCTGTGCAATATAAAAATTTTAATATAATAGATGCTAACATAATATTAATTTCTAAGCTAGGAAATGGACTGCTCTCCATTGTTTTAGTATTGTTTAGTGTTCTAATGAGATTAAAAGCAAACAAAACCTAGCATTTACCATGTGCTTATAATATGCCAGATACTGTCTAAATTCCTTCTACATATTTCCTTTTATTTTCATGCATCTCTCTGCTGTAGTACAGTAATTATCTTCATTTTCTAGATAATATATTTTAGGTAAGAAAGTTATATAAACTGCCCAGAAGATAGAGCCATGGCTTGACTCTCAGTCCTTTTGACTCCTATAGTTGTTTAAAGCTGTATGTACCTGCAGAAAACATGTTCTTAAATATAATACTTTCTCGTGGGTGTGAATCCATTTTAAGTAGGACCTTTTGATAAGGTTGCTTCAGATAAGGTGTGGTCCACCTCAATTAGGATGGTTTTTATCCTATTACTGGAGTACTTTATGAGCAGAGTGAAATTCAGACAGTGAGAAAGCCACAGAAGCAGCAGCCGGAAGCTGAAATCAACAGAACCTGGAAGAGAAGGGAAAGACGAGGTGATGTAGACATGTACCTTGCCATGAGACATGCCAGGGATCAGTAGCCAGCTCTTTGGGGAGAAAGAATTGTCTTAGTGTCTTAATTTGGACTTACTTTTAGCCTCAAAACCATAAGCTAAAAATCCTCATTGTTTAACCAGGCTCATTTCATGGTATTTGCTTGAGCAGCCCTAGACCCCGCTACCCTTTACCACTATGTGATACAGAAGTGATACCTTGGGAAGAGCATTGGAATGGCCTTCAGGAGACTTGAATTCTAGCCCTTAGGGCTGAACCAATTAGCTATGTAGTATTGAACAAATCAACTTCTCTTGCCTACTTTTTTTTTTAGATTTCTCCTCTAAAATCCCAAAAGGCTGCAGCATGTGTTTCTAGCTAATTTAGAACTTAGATTTTATTCTCAGTTTACATTGTACATTCTGCCCTTCTACTCTCCCTTAGCCTTCTGTATTCTTCATTTTATTTTAATATTATTTATCACTTTCTAATATTTTATATCACTACTTATTCTTTACTATCTCCCCTGCTCTTAAATGCAAACTCCAGTGACGTCACGAATCTTTGTTTTGTCTAAAGATGTATCCCAAGTGCCTCTGAAAATTCCTGGTATGTAGGAGGCCCTCAATAAATATATGATCTTTTTATTTAAAGGATGATGGGCACATCAAATAGGAAGAGGCAAGATGGAGAAAATGGTGTAAGCAGGGACAAGAACACACTGAATGTGTGCTCTTTTGAGGAGTTTGGTTTATGAGGGGGAGCAGTGAGGAGAGAAGACTGGAGTGTGGGTGGGATTCACAATGGAGGGATTCTTCAATATCATGTGAAAGATGCCAGACTTTATTTCTTAAGTGATAGAATTCAAGTTGCATCACCAAGATTTCTTAGGGAACCAAAATTTCAGCAGTGCTATGGCTGGTTCTAAGAGACCCTTGAGAGTTAATTGTGTTTTGCAAGTAACATTTAACTTGCTGCTCAAATTCTGGTCAGTGTTTCTTGGGAAATGACAAACACCATCAAGGAAACAAGCGATGTTATACCCTGTGCTCAGTGAGAAAAATAGGCAGATGCAGATGTATTATTCCTTATTTATGGTAATTGAATTTTAAATTTAATTTAGCAGTAAAAATATGCTATTTAGAGAATTGTTACACTGTAAAAAACTTGAGAAGCACATAGATTCTAGGAGTACTTAGAGCATCATTTGATGACTGATGGGTGACAAGCATAAACACATCCAAATTAATCATAATTGCCATTCTAGCAAGTAAAATGTAGCAGCGTGTTTATCAAAAGGATGCTTCCAAAATATATGGGAAAATATGATAAACAATAGGGCAAAGGCTCATTCTACAAAGCTATGTGGTGGAAAGAGCATACCAAATCACATACACTGTATGCTCTCTATAATTTTTATATATGTTGCATCTATTATGAACTTTTCAGAAATATTGTTTTTAAATAGCTGCATATCATTCTATTTTGAGCAAATGCCATAATCTACTTAAACTTTTCCAAACTTTTGAAACCATTTCTGTTTCCAAATTTTCATAATCATAATTAACACTGTAATGAATATATTAATGTATTACGATTTTCCCCTTCAAAAAAAAAGGGCTTACAGTGGACTTACTGGGTCAAAACATATGAATTGTTTCTGTGTCAATTCTGTCTGCTAATTTGACTGCTGAAAATTGGGACATTTTAGTGCTTCTTTTTTATTACTTATGAGCTTGGTTTTATATTTATTAGCAAGTTGCTTACTCATCTCAGAAATTCCTGCTCATGGTCATGGAGCCTAATGTTTTAAATTTGGATATCACATAGAATTCTGTATATGTAAAGGCCAAGTCCTTCAGCCAAGCCAAATTGTCAATACATTGAAACAATCAATTCATTGGTCAATCTACTTACATGATAGGTCATTTTATCTAAACTAGTGGCTCAATTTAGTGAAACATCTGGTGGAATAAGGATGAGTCTAAAAAGTCATGGTAGGAAGTAGAACAGAAAATAAACTAATTCATGACTTGTTCATGACTTCACAAGCCCCTCCTTTCTAATTCTTTCAGAAGTATAATAATAATGATGGAAAGTTCTGGAAACATCTTTCTCCATACACACAAGGAGATTCTCCACTAATTACAGCTTGTCGATTTTTTAATCATCTTTCGTATTGGATATTCTGGGAGCAATCTTCCCCTTGAAATTAACAGTTTCTGTTTTCTCCTTTTAGTGACCCTTAGCCAGACAAAACTCTCATTGTCTAATGAGCTTTTCCCTCATTAATCATAGGTTGTTCTCTGCAATTGGACTCATGCCTCATCCAGAGATAAGGAGATTATAGGAAACCATCTGAAATTATGAATGCAAGGTTACTAAACTTGAGGTGAATGAGGGGAAATTTTTTTCCACCTGGGTCTGTGGAAATTTTTCATTAGCAGTGATGGTCACTCCCAACTTTGTCATCAAGATCCTAGGACTTAGAGCATTTAGGGACAAGAGAAGTTAAGGTCAGAGAGCATAAAAGAGGTCTGAGTTCTTTTTACTTGTACACTTATGTGATGTAGTACTATAATTTACCTTCATTTCTTTGATAGGTTTCCTAGATAGTATGTCACACATGTTTCTTTTGATTATGCCATGGGGTTGATAATCACAAAAGGAATTTCATCAAAAGGAAAATATTTTTGGAGCAAGTGAGCTCTAAAATGCCCTGAAAGAAAGCAAAGTTGTTGGTTGGAGTTAGCTTTCAGGGTGGCTTAGGTAGCTACCATTTGTTGGAGGATTTATTATGAGTCAGACACCATGTTAGGCTCTTGGCATAAACTTTCATTTGGATTTTACCTCAATTCTGTGGAGGTAGGTATGTTAGTTTGCCAGGGCTGCTATAACAAATACCTTATACTAGTTGACAACAAGAATTTATTGTCTCACAGTTTTGGAGGCTAGTAGTCCAAAATCAAGGTATCAGCAGGCCATGCTTTCTCTGAAGTTAGTAGCATTCTGGTGGTAGCTCAGTCTCTGCCTCTCTCACATGGTAATCTGCCTCCTACTTTCTCCTCTGACTTCTACTACTGTGTCCAAATTTCCTTTGCTTATAAGGATCTAGTCATATTGGATTAAGGACCACCCTGATTAAATTTGGCCTCATCTTCGAAGATCCTGTTTATAAATGAGTTTGCAGCCAGAGGATGGGGGGTTAGGACTTGAACATGTCTTTGTGGGTAACATGATTCAATCTCCAACACTAGGTGCATTGTTCCCATTTTACTGAAAAATACACTGAGTCTTGTAACTTGAGGTAAGATGTTCAAGACCACATACAAGCAATTGGCATGGCCACTCTTTGATCCCGGTCAAACTCCACAAAGCTGTCTTCAATACCATTACCCAGTGCTGCCTCTTAAAGCATAAAAAGCACTTTAAATACAGAATTTCTGAATATGAATGAAGGTATCATTTCTTTCAATGACTTTAAAAATGTTTGATTTTTCTTCTCTTCCTTACTCAAATTCTGCATTAGTGATAGGACAAGAACTTATTTGGAAATAAATATTTCTCTAAGAAGAGTTGATCTTTGGCCCTTCCTAGTTGAATGTGAGCTTTGAGAAAATGTTATTTTTAACCTTTCATTATAAAGAACAAACTTCCACTTCGTTCTAATCATTATTCTAATGTTGTTTACTATTTTAATGATGTGGTGTATATTACAAAGAATGGAGA
>PVKH010018319.1:0-15157 GCA_004027955.1 Chaetophractus vellerosus | reverse complement strand
TCTGCTCCCGTCGTAACTCCTTGCTGCAGGCGGCCCCTCGGGCGTCGCCTCGGGGCTGGGGAGGGGGCCCGGCTGCGGAGGAGGGGGCCGGCGGAGAGAAGCGGCGCGGCCCCCGGTTTATGCTAATCTGCGCAGAGCCCGCCTCCCGCCTCCCCTCGGCGGCCCCAGCCGCGAGCAGCGCCGGCCACTCGGCAGGACGCAGCCGCCGCCAAGCGCCAGCGAGCTCCGGCGGCCGCGACCGGCGGCGGGACCTGGGACCGGCCAGCGGCGGGGGCGGCGCGCGGGGCCAGGGGGAGCCGCCATGGGCGCCGGCCGCCTGCAGGTCTGGCTGTGCGCCTTCGCGGCGCTGCTCTCGGGGGCGCAGGCCAAAGGCACCCCGCTCCTCGCGCGGCCCGCGCCGCCCGGTGCCTCCCGCTACAGCCTCTACACGACGGGATGGCGCCCGCGGCTGCGCCCGGGGCCGCACAAGTAAGCGCGGCCCGCGCCGCGGGCGGGGGGGGCGGGGATGGGGGGCCGCGGGGCACCCGCACCGCTCTCGCCCCGCCGACCTGCGCGCGGGGGGCGTCGGGGCACCGGGCACCAGAGGCCGCGGCGCGGAGTGGGCGGCGCCCAGGGCCGAGCCCGCGCCCCTGCCGGGGAGGGCGCCCCACGCCCCGGGAGGCTGCGGGGCTGGCGAAGAAAAGTAAGCCAAGGGGGCCTGGCGCGGCGGCTGGGATCCTGGCAGTGCCCGCGGAAACCTTTCCAACGAAGTAACATTTTCCAGCTGCGCTGTGTGCAAACCCCGGGCGCAGCGGTCCAGGTGGAGGGAGAGGAGGAAGGGCGGTCCGCGCGCGCAGCACGCGGGGTTCCCCCCGCCGGGGCCTCCCATCTCTCGCCTGACCCGCCAGGTAGGAGGTGGGGCCATGCGCCCGGTGGCCAGGGCCTCCTCCCGCAGCCATCATGGCCCCAGCAACCCCCGGAGCTGAAGGGGGCTTTAGGGTCCTTGGCCTGCGTTGTGGCTCTAAAGTGGAAGAGCCGTGCACAGGTGGTGGCCTTATGCCAGGCAGCCCCCTCCCCAGCTCGTTGGACCTGTAAGGGGTCTACCGCCCCTCCCCTGCCTCAGCTTCTGGTCCTTAGCAGCCCGTGGCTTGTGAACTGGCCTCAGTCTGGCTGGTTTGGGATTGCCACCTGAGGTCCCATCTTGGAGACTCTAGCTGAATTCAAGAGAAGGAGAGTGTCCAGCCCATGGCTGACCCTCAGTGGACCTGGGCACATCAGGGCAGGCTTCTTGGAGGAAGTGGTGCAAGAACTAGTCTGACAGTGAGAAAGCAGGAGCCAAGGCAGGGTCTGGAAGATTGCAGGGTTTCCCCAGGAAAGAGTAGGGGAAGGAGGAGGAGACACATGGTTTCAAAGGAGGCACTAAATCTCAGAAGCCTCAACAGCCAAGATAAGGAGTGTGGAATCAGTGAAGGAGTTGGAGGAACATGAGATGTGGCAAGGCTCTTGAGGGGAAATCTGGGCTGGGCCTCTCCCCAGGCAGGGAGGACAGAGGCCTGACCCCAAGGGCTCCTGCCTCAGCCCATCAGGAGGATGGGGTCAGAGAGACCAGCAGTGGGGCTGGACCCCAGGTCCAGGGCTCTAGCTCTCAGCAGCTAGAAGGAGGGACAGAAGAGAGAGGGGTGTGATACCTGCTAAGACCCACAGATGGGGGAGAGGGTGGGAGCCCCAGTGAGCCTGGTCCAGCACAGATAGCTCAAGGGTCCTCCTCTCCCCTGCAGGGCCCTCTGTGCTTATGTCGTGCACAGGAACGTGACCTGCGTCCTCCAGGAGGGAGCGGAGAGCTACATAAAGGCTGAGTATCGGCAGTGTGGGTGGGGGCCCAAGTGCCCTGGGACAGTCACGTGAGTGCACTCCCATCCCACTAACTTGGGGTCCCTGGGCACAAGCCCCAAGTCCTTCCTTCAGCTGACAGCAGCAACTGCCTAGCTCCACACAGCGTTCCTTGAGCCTCAAGATCCCACTCCCACCCCCCAACAGACCAGAGTGGACCAGGACCCCTAGATGGAGGAAGCCAGGGAGGACCCCAAAATTTTGAACAACTCCACTTCACTTGCAGAGACGGGCAGGCTCAGGTTGGAGCCCTGGAGCCCACAAGGGGTGCGGGGACAGGGGGGTGGGCTCAAGGAGAGAAGCAGCACAAGACAAAGGAGGAAGCGACAGAGGCAGAGGGAGGGGAGACGGGAAAGAGCAGGAGGTCACACTGGTCATGGCTGATGCTGAAGAGGGGCCTGGGCAGATGCAGGGAGAAGTCAGGCTGGGGCTTGACTGTAAGCACCTGTGGTGGTAGGTACACGGGTGACACACAGGTCCCTGCAAGGCTGTACCCAGAGAGGATCAGATGCTGTGTCTGGAACAGGTACATGGGGGAGCCTGCCCCGCCCACTGGGCCTGCCCCTCCCCCAGCCTCTGTGCCCAGAGCCGAGTTCACAGAGTCAGTGAGGGAGGAGTGGCAGGAACTAAGAGGGTGCTGGTGGGAGCCAAGAGTGGCCCCCAGGGCAGTGAGAGGGGCCACCTGCTCCAGCTCCAGAGTTCTATCCCCTACCACACTCGAAGTGTGTATAGATGGAGCTGCATGGAGAAGGGTAAGAAAACTAAGGAGAGGAGGCAGTGGATCTTTGTCAGAAGTCTCCAAGCCAGAGTAGAATTTCTGATGGCAGCTTGAGCTAAAGGAATCCCCAGGCAAACAGGATGGGGGGGCTTCTATCTGCATCCACCCTGAACCTCTCTCTGAGCCCCAGGAAGGTCTGCCCCTACCCCACTGCCCTGTCACCTTAAGCCATTAAAAAGTGAAGACTGCGGAGCAGGTGTAGCTCATGGTTGAGCACTTGCTTCCCATGTACGAGGCCCCAGGTTTATTCCCTGGTACCTCCTAAAATACACAAATAAAAAGGAAAGACCCTGGGGGTGGGGAGGAGGTGGGGAGAGATCCAGCCTTGTGCAAGCTTCTGAGATTGGCCCTGAATATTGGCCAGTGGGAGCAAGGGCCCACAGGCACAGGACCAGGCTGCCACCCAGCCCCTGTCCCCTGCCCTCTGGCCCAGGTACCGCACAGTGCTCAGGCCCAAATACAAGGTCGGCTACAAGACAGTGACAGATATCACCTGGCGTTGCTGCCCTGGCCTCACTGGACAAGGCTGCCCTGAACACCTCACTGACCATGGGGGCGCCCCACCCCAGCCAGAGCCTGAGCCCCAGGTTCCCTCAGGGCAGCCGGCCCCAGGCCCCAGGACCCCTCCGTACAGCAGAGCGGCCCCCAGACCCCACGGTGAGTCTGCCCACAGATACTTACCATGGCCAAGTTCCCTGGGCACAGTGGGGGAGGCAGGGAGGGGACTGAGCCAGGCTGGCTGAGCTCTGGCAGGACTGGGGAAGATGCGCCTCACGCTGGGCAGGAGGGTGGTCCCCCAGCACCCCTCCCCACGGCGGAGGAGGGGTGATTCCAGCAAGAAGGTGAGCTTAGAACAGAAAGTCTCCGGCAGCTTAGGGACACCACAAGCTGAGAGGCTGGGCCAGTGACACCCCTGGGGCTCTCTCTTCTTCTCCAGGAAGGAAAGGCCCAGGTCTACTTGGTGAGCAGCTGGAACGCCTGGAGGGTGATGTCCAGCGCCTGGCACAAGCATATGGTGCCCTCAGTGGCCTGGTGGCCAGCCACGAGGAACCCAGGAGGATGACTGGTGGCCCCAGGGCTCCTGCCTCCCCTGTGGGCTTCGGGGTCACCCCTGAGGGGGTTGCAGACCCGGGAGACAGAGCTGGAGGGCTGCTCACTCCTCCCCTGGACGAGATCCTGAGCAAGGTGACGGAGGTGAGCAACACACTCCAGACCAAGGTGCAGCTGCTGGATGAGGTGCACGGGCTGGCCCTCGGCCACGAGGCCCATCTGCAGCGGCTGCGGGAGGCCCCGCCTTCTCCGCTCACCTCCCTGGCACTGCTGGAGGAATATGTGGACCGGCGGCTGCACCGCCTTTGGGGGAGCCTACTGGACGGCTTCGAGCAGAAGCTGCGAGGAATCCAGAGTGCTTGTGACCTGCAGGTGCAGGAGGTGCGGCGGCGGTGTGAGGAGGGCCAGGCGGCCAGCCGTAGGCTGCACCAGAGCCTGGACGGCCGCGAGCTGGCCCTGCGCAGGGAGCTCTCGCAGCTGGGCACCCGGCTGCAGGGCCTGAGTGTGGCCAACAGGGGCCGCTGCTGCGGCCGGCTGGCCTTAGTCACTGCTCGCGTGGACAACCTCGAGAGGAACCTGCAGGCCGTCACCGAGGCCCACCAGGGTCACGGCACCCCCACGAGGGGTGAGCTCACCCGGCTCTCGGCTGCCATGCTTGAAGGAGGTGTGGGTGGGCAGCTTGAGGGCCTGGAGTCCCTCAACGGGACAGAGAACAGAGTGAGTGGGTGCTGTCTGGGGATGGAGGAGGGGGCATGGGGTGCAGGGGGCTTTGGGACCGTGCTGGAGGAGCGTGTGCAGAGCCTGGAGGAGCGTGTGGCGACTCTGGCTGGGGTGCTAAACCATGGCAGCGCTCCACCAGCCAGATCGACACGGCCCCTGGTGCAGACGGAGCTGGCGGTGCTGGAACAAAGGCTGGTTTCACTGGAGACCTCGTGCACCCCCAGCACCAGCTCAGCCATCCTAGACCGCCTCACCGCGGAGGTGAAGGCGTGGCAGGGCCGCAGTGAGGCTCTTCTGCACCAGCTGGCCAGCCACACGGCCCTGCTGCAGCAGCTCAACGGCACCGTGGCTGAGATCCGCGGGCAGCTGGCAGAAGTGGCGGGCAGCTCGCTCCAAGGCGAGATCACTCTGCTTAAGGTCAATCTAAACTCGGTGAGCAAGTCGCTCACGGGCCTCAGTGACTCTGTCAGCCAATACTCAGATGCCTTCTTGGCTGCCAACACGTCCCTGGACGAGAGGGAACGCAAGGTGGAGGCCGAGGTCCACGCCATCCAGGAGCAAGTCAGCAGCCAAGGCTCGCGGCTGCGGGCAGGCCACAGGCAGGTCCTGAACCTGCAGGGAGAGCTGGAGCAACTCAAGGCTGGTGTGGCCGACGTGGCCGGCAGCCTGAGCCACTGCCAGGACACAGCCCGGGGACTCCAGCATGCAGTGGGCCTATTTGACCAGAGGGTGGCACAAGTGGAGGGTGCTTGCAGAGCGCTGGGTCTGTTGTCGGCGGGCCTGGACAGCTTGCCTACCCAGCTGCTGAGGCCCAGGGAGGGCCTGTGGGACCACGTGGACCAGCTAAACCGCACGCTGGCCCAGCACGCACAGGACATTGCCCGCCTCCAGGACGACCTGCTGGATTGCAGGGCCCAGTTGGCTGAGGTGCATCCAGGAGCGGCCGACTAGGCTGGCCGGGCAGGACCAACCCCCAGATCCCACCAACCCCAGGGACACCCCAGAGCCCAGCCTGCCATGGTGTGGGCGCCACCTCAGAGGCCACTGAAGATTCATGGTCGCGAGACTGTTCTGGCCACCACAGCCCATGCTTGGTGCTGCCAAGCTGGCCAGGGCAGGAGAGCAGCCAAGGGAAGGATACTGTGGACTCAGAGGCCATCAAATTCCACAGTCCGCAAACTGCTCTGCTGCAGACACCCCAGAGCCAGCTACTTGCAGCCCTGCAGGCCTGTTCTCAGGCTAGGTTCCCACGGGGAGGTGGTGCCCACCGAACTCTTCTCACCCATGGCAGCTTCCCAGGGGCTGTCCCTGGACCAAGAGACACTGCCTCAGCAGCCAGAAGCCTCCAGCGCCTCACTGGTCCTCCGGGACCAAATGGAAGCACAAGGGCTTGGCTGAGATTTCTCTTTCCTCCTGATCTGCCCGCGAGGTGAGGGCATAGGCAGCTGTAGAATCTCAGAGGAAAGGACTGGGTCTAAGCGATCTGTTTGGAAACCTCGCCCCACTTTATCCTTTTCCTTCCTTTCCCTCAAAGATACTGCCAGGAACTCTGGTCCCCAACATAATCCTCTTCCTTCCACTTTTGGGGAAAATATTTTCCCAGGTCAGGGCCTCTCTCCAGAGAGTGGCCCTAGTGTACATCACGGCCAGAATGAGGCTGGACCCTGAGAAGGAGGCCACAGCCGGAGGGGAAGGGGTCCAGGCCTTGCCCCCAACACCCTGGCAAGACCCCAGCCCCACCAGGATATTCAGAGTCGCGAGAAATTCAGGTATGAACACATCGATGGACAGCTTGAGAACAGGTGTTCACATCAGGCCGACGCAGGTCCACAGAGACCCTCACGCCGGGCTCTGTGGAAGCTTCTTGCCTCGATTTCCCCCACAGCAGCACGAGCCCTCCCTTGTTGTCTCGTAGGTGCCCGCAGCCCTGCCTTCTTGTTTCTAGACATTCGGTATTCTGCCCTCCGCTCTGGTACTGTTGGGGAGGGCAGGCTCTGGATTAAAGCTTTTAGCCAGTCAAAAGGTACGTTCTTCACAGATGGTGGAAGGGAAGGCTGAACAGGGTGTCAGGCCTGCTTCCCACAGTTCCCTGGGCAAGAGCTCTCTCAGCAGCTGTGTGGGCACTGACCTGGCTACAGAGGGTTTGGGGCTGAGTCTTCAGGGAAGGTGTTGAGAGAAGCAGGGGGCAGCTGGGCAGGGAGGCCACTCTCCCTCAGCTCTCACACTGCCCTGCTCCAGAGGGTGCTGGCACGTCCAGGGTTTGGGTGTGCTTGGTGTCAGGGCACCAGCCAAGGAGAAGCAATGATGTCTGGCTCAAGAACCATGGGAAGGGGCCACGGCTAATGGGAAAGACTGGTTTCCCAGAGCTTAAGTCCAGGCTCCCAGAAGGAAGGGGGTGGGGGCTTCATGTCCCCTTCCCAGACTCACTACTCTCCCCACTGCTGCTTCAGGGTGGCCCCCAGGCTTTCCCTGTGCACACAGGCCTCAAGACTTAATGGGGCCTCCCCCATCTCTCTGCCCTATCTGTTGTGCCAAGGCCCCTGGGTGACAGGGACAGAGACATCACAGGCATGGAGACTCCTGCAAGGGCCCAGGTGACATACATTTAATTGCGACAGGCCAGGGCCACGCTGAGGCCTGGAGCATCTGCTTCACCCCCTGCTGCTCAACTGGCAGCCACAACCCCGACTGCCCTTCAGTGGGCTGGCCCCATGGTACCCAGCTTCCAGCTCCCCACGCCCTAGACACCCAGTCAGTTCTGGGCCAGGCCAGAGAGGAGGACAGCAAGGAGGCCCCAGGCAGCCAGGGCTGGTTCACGCCAGGGCGTCAAGGTCTACTGCTGGCAATGGCTCCCGCCAGTAGCAGAAGGTGCTGTATTCAGGTCTGGCCAGGTCTGTACTGGGGCCTCGGACCACAGGCGGGAAGAGGAGCTCGACCACCTCGCCAAGCCGCTCGTACCTATGGGCAGAACAGGGCAGGCTGAGAGCCTGAGCTGCCTACAGACCACGGCCTTTTGCCACGGCGGGCAGAGACTCCACATCATGCCTGGGAGCCCCGGGGCAAGAGACAAAGGCCCAGGCAGGAGGTGAGAGTGGGGCCAGGGAGAGGCCGGGGCAGTGGACAGGGCAGGTCCTGGGGTCCCACAGCAGGATTTAGCTCACGTGGATTTGTGGTTCTTCATGAGCTCCTGGATGAGCTCTCCCCGTGGATTGACCGTGAAGATGCGTGACTCCGGTAGCCCCACCTGCCGATAGGCACAGACGTCCTGCGGGAGACAAGGAGGGGCCGTGTGGCAGAGGCCGGCTGGCAGGTGGGGAGGTGGCTTAGGCCAGCAAGGGGATGCACTCACATTGGGCCTGTTCCCAAAGGCTGCATAGAAGGGCTGTCCTTGGGGCAGAAACAGCTGCCGGATGTCACTCAGGCAGGCGATCTTGAACACCTCTGGCTTCTTCTCAATCACCTCTCTGGGCAGCCGGGCCATGGAAAGGGAAGGGGGCCGAGGAAGGGCAGACACCAGAGGGACTGGCAGGGTCAGGCGGACATGGCCTGCCCCAGTCCCCAGCTGCCCCGACCCAGGCTGGCAGGGGGCCTGCCCTACCCTCAGAGGGACCAGGGGCTTGCATTGTGCAGGGCTGGTTACCTGTGAAGGGCAGAGAAGAGGCTGCTGGGAGACAGCAGGATGGGGCCCTTGGGGAGGCCGCAGCCCCGTTCGCTCACCCACTGCAGGTACCCCTTGGTGAGGTCAGCCATGCCGATGGCCCGTGCTGAGCAGTACAGGAACTTGTATCCATTCCTGGGGGAAAGGGGCACAGAGCCATCAGAAACCATCCTGTCCTCTTGGCTGCAGGCCAGGCCAGCCCCACCCTGGGACTCTGGCCTTCAAACCCAGAGGCCTTTGTAGGGGGTGACTTAGGGAGAGTGGCTGGAGAGCAGTGGCCTCAGCCACTGTCCCAGCTAGATGGAATACAGACTGCAACCTGAGCCCGCTACCAGGATGGATGAGAGCTCAGGCAAGTCTGCAGTCTTCCCCGACAGCATGACAGCCAGCAGAGGGACTCCGGTGCTGGAACACAGCCCCGGGAGAACTGTGGACCGATAGGCAGGTAGGTGTCAGAACTCCAGGCTTCTTCCCTTGTCTAGAGCAGAGGGCAGCCTGACCCGACAGAGATGCCAGCTTGTTACTCCCTCCCGTGGCCAGGGCTGCCCCTGTCCCTGTCCCAACCTCAGCTACCCAGAGCAAAGGCCAGACAGGCTTCCTGCCATCCCTCCCACCAGCACAGAGCTCGGCCCACCCAGGCCTCGGCACTCACAGGTGGATCTTGTGGAAGAGACTGGCGATGCCCTGGTGGGTCCAGTCTTTCCCCAGCTGGGGCAGAATGTGGCCCAGAGCGTCCGACCTGGAGCCAGGAAGAGGGGGTCAGTCCAAGGCAGCCTCCCTGCCCTCGTGCTTCATGGGCAGCCTGGCACATCCCTGCTGGGTAGGCAAACTCAGCCCCCAGCCTGGGAGGAGGGGCCCCCTTCCTCTGTCCCACCCCCCACCTCCACACACACGGGGAGGCGAGGTCCTGGCTGTCTCTCCCTTCCCAGCGGCCAGCTGGGGCTCACTTGGTGATGGTGCCGTCGATGTCAGAGATGACCACCTTGTCATCCCACTTCCACAGGTAGATGGTGGCCTTGCAGCGGCAGGTGCCCTGGTACTGGGTGGTCACGCTGAAGACCACGTCGTTGGCGCCATCCTGCAGGTTCAGGCGCCGCTGGGGCCAGGCAAGGGGGTAGTTGTGGCTGCCGCGCCCACACTTGGCCTTCCATCCCCACAGGCCCCTCACTCTCCTCTTCCTCCCAACCCAGGGAACCTTCCCAAGTTCATCCGAGACAGCCACACACAGACACACCTCTGGGCAGAGGGTGGCTGCGCAGGGGTGGGTGGCACTGGCCGGGGGTCCCGCACTTGCAGAGTACAGAGTACTGACCTCCCTTCTCTCCCCTGAGAAGACACCCAGGTTTCCCAGGAGGCCCGAGGCTGGCACTGCCCTTGGCAGGGAGAGACTTCACCCTACAGGTGAGGGCCCTGCGGGGACGTTCACAGGCAGCCCCCTGCCTGGGGCTAGAGCTCATGTGTCAGCCTTCCCCTAAAAGGGCACCTAGGCCTGCACTTGGTCCAGGGAGCAGGCCAATGGCCAAGGCTTCAGGCCCCAATAACCTCAAGTTGGGTGTAAGCCGCCAAGTACCAGGCAGATCCTGCTCTGTGGTGGGTTGCCTAACCCCGCCAGTAATGTCCCTAAACAGCCCCTAGTTACTGAACTCGGAGGTGTGACTCAGGGGACTGGGTTAATCGAACTCTGAAGTGCTGTCATGAGCATTTGATTCCTTTAGTACAGCCTCCGAGGACAGAACCAGAGCCAGCTGGCCCTCTGTGGTGGACATTGTAGGACAACATATGAAAGGAATTTTTCAGTCATAGCATCTGACAGAGAAATGGGCTGGCTTGTGCAGTAGTGAGCCTCCCGCCCCTGGAGGAATCCAAGCAGAGGTCCTCAGGGAGGCTGCCATGGGGGATGGGTTGTCTTTGGCCAAAACCCACGTAGCCCCACAGAGGTGCTTCTTGGCCAAGCCCTGAGGGACTCGGACAGAATCAGCTCAGCCTGGCCACCTCCACACACACAGGAACACACCCATGCTCACACTTACGATCTGCTCGGAGGACAGGCGGAGGGACTTCTTGTAGGTAGGAGTGTAGGCTGGAGGTGAGAGTGGCAGGGAGGGGGCCTCGAGGATCACAGGGCTGTCTGGGCCGTCGTCCTCGCTGCTTAGGATATCTGCCTTCTCCCTGCAGGCGGCCTGAGCTCTCAGGCCATCGCCCCCCAGCTGAAGGCCTTGTACACTCAGCAGACCCTCACCCAGGGCCCAGGCCACATCCCTGTCCCTGTCACTGCAGAGGCCCCTTGCTCCAGTCACCGCCCACATAGGGTGATGGCAGACATGGGGCGCTGGCCCGCAGTCCCCACCCAGGCCCACCGACCCTCAGTGTCCTCTCACAGCCAGGGTCACACCAGTGCCTGCCTTGGAGGTGTTGACCTGAAAAGCCCCGGAGTGCTTCCTAGGATTTATTCCCCATCCCACCTGCTTTGGCTTCGGTCAGCCCATCTTTGGTGACCCCCCCCCACCAACCTTGGGTGTTCTGGGTCACTTCAGAGGTGAGAGAAGGAAGCAAGTCAGCTGTTCCCTGCAGGCCCCTCCTGAATAGGGTGGCCTTGCATGGGCCTGGGGTCTGGGCACTATTCCAGCTCTGCCATTTCCTGGCTGGGGGGACCTTTGGTGTGCCTCTAGGGCAGTTTTCCCATCTGTGAAATGGGGACTTGCTAAGAAAAAAGAAGGGGTGCAGAAGTGCTTGGGGAGGGACAAAGAACCGCACTGGGGAGGGGGGCTGGCTCCACCCCACCCCACCAGGGAGCTCTGCCCCAGGCTCCAGCTGCAGCTGCAGGGGTGCAGCCAGGAGGTCCAGCTCACCCCTGCTGCTCCCTGGCTGCGGTCTTCTCCCTCTGGGCACTGCGCTGTGGGAAGAGCATCCACCGAATGAACCCACCCCCTGCCCTGTGCTGGCCCCACCCCACAATCATGACCACCCACCTCCTCAGCTGGGAAGTCCCTGCGTCGCCAGGAAAACCACCACCGCCCACCCTTCCGGGGCATCTTCTCCTTCTCCAGCTTGTCCACGGCGCTCTGTGGGCAGATGAAGGCCATGGCATTTGTTTCCTCCCTTACGCTGTCCTTGGGGCTTCCCATAAGGCCCGAGTCTGGGGTCACCCCTAGAGCCAGGTGCTGTCAGCATCTGGAGGCTGAGGACACACACACACACACGCCTCCATCCTGGGATTCCCAGCAATGACTCGGAGCTATGCCCAGGAGACCAAGAGCCATCCTACACCCCCCACCCCCACTGTCTCAGCCTGGTCTTGAAGTCCTGTGGGTCCTTACCAGAGTAGGCGAAGGCAGTGCCTTGGGAGTTTCTCTGATCAAGCGGCAGCAGGAAGAAGAGACAGCCTATAGCCAATAGTCCCCTAACCTCCAAGACCTACACCAGCAGCCTCCTAAGGGCAACGATCCTCTCCCGCGAACAGCCTCCCTCTCTGCATGTTACCATCTCTTTCTGGCTGGGGCAGCAGGACCTTGTAAAATGTGCTCGTTCGATTTGTGCTGGATAACCCCAGGGAGAGCCCAGGCCAAGGCCCACCTGGCAGCCTACAGTGCCAAAGGGGGAACTCCAGTCAAGATGGGCTTAGAGGGGGTCAGCCAGAGTGCCCATGAGAACAGGGAACAGGCTTGGGGGAGTCCTTCAGCAGCCTCAGGTGGTGGGTCTGTCTGGGTGAGGCAAGGAGAGCCAAGCAGGGACTCCCTTCCTTCCTGCAGGCCCCAGAGGTCCTAGTTCAGACCCCAAGACAGCCAGGAATGATGGAGGAGCTGAGTATCACCAAAGGGAGGCACCAGCTATCAACATCTGGTTGGTGATGTCCTTTGGCAAACCTAACCAAACCGAGAACACCGGGGCAGGGGCAGGCCAGAGGGCCCTGTCCTCCAAGAGGGTAAGAAGGTGGCCCAGAACTGGGGAGACGGCTCCGGGAGGAACTGAGGAGGCCATGTTCCCCCCTCCGGGTACCTGCACATACTGCTCCTGCCCCTCCCCTGAGTAAGGCCTACTCAGGTCTCTGGCCAGCAAGCACTTCCTCAGCACATGTCCCTGTTATAGGTTCTCAAAGTTCCCCACATCTCCTCCCCAGCCCTCACGAGTTTTCTATTCATCTGGGTGAGTCTTTGATTAACTCCGTCTTCCTATGAGAATGGGGACTGCTTCTGTTTGGTTCATGACTATCCCCAGCCTGAGCCTGGCACATAGTAGGTCCTCAATGAATGTGTGTTGATAATGGGAGCCAGCTCCCCCAATCCAGCCTGGAGGGGTGCCCAGGGTGAGGTGAAGAGAGGGGTCTCTGTTTCCAAGCCTCGTCCCTCAGATCCAGAAACCTCCCATTGAAGGCATGTCCCCGTGTAGGCATCTGTCAAGTGTGTCTCACCCTCTGGTTTGCCCTGAGCTCCTCTGACATAAAGGCCAAAGTCTAATAGGATTCAGCTGTGGCAGGAAACCAGGGAAGAGTAGGGCTTTGTGCACCAAAGACAGGGGCAAGGCTGGGGGGAGGACCTTGGAGTCAGCCAGTCCAGGCCCTGGGGGCCCTCTCTGTCCACCCTTCACTTCCTACCAAGAGGCCCCCACCTCAAGGCTTTGGCCACTCTCTACTGCAGGGCCAACGGGGTCCTAACCATTACCTTGGGCAAGTTCTTCTGGAAAGCTTGCAGGGAGAGGATCATGGGGGCAGCCACAGCCCAGTTGTAATGTCTGGAGAGAGAGAATGGAGCTGTTGGGGACCCTGGAAGGTAGAAAGACTCTCAGGCCTCAGGAGCCCGGCACTGCTACTCACTTCCCGTTGACTTTCACCACGAGATTCGGGTCATCCAGGAGGCCAGGGTTTTCGGTGAGGTCCTGGTAGGAGACGACATGCTGGTTGAACTTCTCTGGGCATAAAGGCAGAGGGTGAGGGTTAGGAGTGGCAGAGCCCATGTGATCTGCTGCCCTGGCCCTCCTTGCTCCCTGTGCTCCACCCCACAGACTTCCTGCTGGTCACTGCCCCCCGCACCACCACCGGCACCCGCTCTTCAGAGATTCCTGTGATCAGAGCTTAGCATCGAGCACGTCCCGCACCATGAATGGGGAAGGCCCAGCCCTTGGTGGCAAGTGAGACCCGCAGAGGGCAGAGGATGGCAGGGAGGTCCAGTCCAGCCTCGTGCCTCTGCTGCCACCACCCTCTGGGGTCTTTGCTGCCCTCCTTCATCCCCCGAGCTCAGAGTCAGTCCTCATTAGGGCTTGGGCCACGGTCAGACCTACCTGGGTTGATGTCTCGGCTGTCAGCCAGTCCACCACAGAGGGACAGTGCTATCATATCCACTGTGTCTGGAGCAGGTTCTGGCACGTGCCCTGGGCTGGGGTCCTGCAGGGGCTTCTGGCTGCTGGGGTCACTCCACCTCCTGGTCCCCAGCCCACAGTCACTGGGGGCAGAGGGGCCAACGCTGGCATGACTACAAGGAGGCTGGGAGGGTCCCCTCCCCACTCCTCCCAGGCCCTTGACAAGGTCCCCTGACCCCAAGATACCCCAGCCACCAGAACCCAGGCACCTTCGTGGGAAGTAAAGGGCCGCATTCTGAGAATCCAGGGAGGGAAGGTCATCGAGATAGATGTCACTGGGGCCCAGGTGCTGGCTTCTCTTCAGGGAACCTGAGGGCAGAGGAGAAGACGTCTGTGGCCCTAGTATGTGCTCAGGGCTGCGTGCAGTGTTCGGCCTCTTCACCTCCAGACCTTCTAATGCAGTGCTGTCTGATGGAACTTTCTGCGATGATAGAAATGGTCTATAGCTGTGCAGCCCAATATGGTAGCCGCTAGCCCTATGTAGGGGTTGAAATGTGGTTGGTGCAAGGCAGAGAAACCGAGGTGTTAATTTTCATTAAATTACATTTAATTTAACTTGAAATGGCCACATATAGCCAATGACTCTGGATTTAGACAGCACAGGCCTCGTGCCTTCCCAGCACTCTTAGACCAAACCCCAGCTGTGAGGCCAGGAATGTCCTGGCCTCTGCTCATGGGCAGCCCTTCAGTTCCTAGAACAGAAACCTCTCTCCCAGCCCAGGGCCTTGGCACATGCTGTTCTCTCTGCCTCACTATCTCTTCCCCCTTTCTTCCCTCGGCTGGATCTCTACTTTCCGTACCCCCCACTCAGAGAAGCCCTCCCTGACTGTGTGGTTTAAATAGCCCCCGTCCCCACCAGCACCCGCATCCTGCTCTCCTCATTTACATGTGCGTCATCTGTCTCCCCTCTAGGCCATGAGACCCATACGGGCTGGTCCCAAACACAGTGCCTGGCACACAGTAGGTGCTCAAAACGTGCTTGAACTCCCAGAGTGTCTCAGCACTCAGGGGACAACCTGAGGCTGGGGGGCAGTGGGCGGGGCCCAGGTACTCACCTTTCCTCTTGAAGACCCCCGCTGGCTGCCCGCTAGGAGCTGGGCTCTCCAGAGCAGCCCAGCTCCAGGATTTAGAGACACGGGGCAGGCTCCTGTGCCTGGAGTGCTGGGGCTGGGCTTCCTCACTCTCTGGGGTGGGGAGAGGGGGCCCCACCAAAGTGGAAGACTCTGCATCAGGCTGAAGCAAGTCGGTGCCAGCCTCTGTTTGCAGGATCAGGGGTCCCTGGGGGTCCATGCCAGCCACAGAAGCAGAGGGGATGCTGGGCCCTCCTCGAGGAAGAGAGGTTGTCCTGGCACTGCCTTCAGGGGCCATTGAGGACTCGGGCCGCTCTGCTTTGGCCACCTTCAGGTAAACAAATGGAGGCATACAGGGGCCAGTGCAGTTCCTGCCTCCCATTCCCCAGGAAGCCTTAGGGAGGGGTCCCAAGTCTCAGTCACTCCAACCCGACCCACAGGGGCCATGGAGCTCCTAGAGACAGTGACGGGGGCAGGCCTGGAGGCACTCACCTTGGGCAGCCTCCCCCAGGCCCACTGCATGTGGGACTCAGCTCTCAGGGGGCTGGGTTCTGGGCTCCGCAGCTCCAGCTCTGAGTCGCTCTTCGGCGATGTGAGCCCACCTGACACGGGGCTGCAAGAAACAAGAACTCAGAGGCCCCCAGGACAGCCTGGCTCCCC
>PVKH010018318.1:0-15164 GCA_004027955.1 Chaetophractus vellerosus | reverse complement strand
TTTTTGTAGTCTTCTTCAAGGATTCCATTGGTATCAATGATATGTATCTGTGTTAGTCAGCCAAAGGGATGCTGATACAAAATAACAGAAATCGGTTGGTCTTTATAAGGGGTATTTATTTGGGGTAGAAGCCCACAGTTACCAGGCCATAAAGCATAAGTTACTTCCCTCACCAAAGTCTATTGCCATGTGTTGGAGCAAGATGGCTGCCGACTTCTGCCAGGGTTCAGGCTTCCTGGGTTCCTCTCTTCCCAGGGCTTGCCTCTCTCTCGGCTCAGCTGCTCTGTTATCTCCACAAGGCCAGCTGTAGGCTATTAGGCAAACTGCTTGTTTCTCTTCCAGGGGCCTTCTCTCTTTCCTCATGACCAAGCTCCTCTATATGCTTACTTCCCAGGGTTCCAGCTCAAGACCAAGGGGCGGGGGACTCAAAGTCCTACTGACGTGGCCCGATCAAAGCCTTAATCATTATTTAATCAAGTAAAAGTAAAACCTCTGAATCCAATACACTCTAATACTCCCAGAGGAAAAGACCAGTTTAGAAAAATATTCCAATGTTTTGGAATTCATCAATAATATCAAACTGCTACGGTAACTTTAATTTCATTTCAACCATTTCTCTCTGAACCTTTTTGCTTCTTTCTTTATTTCATTTTAATTTTCTTGTTAATTTTCCTGCCTCTCCTCAAAGCTCTTTATTAAAATTTCTTTTGAGTCTATTCTTCCTTGAGTATTTGTAGTCTATCCTTCATTCCTGAGATGATTTTGTCTTTCTTTCATTCTTTCCTGAGTTCAAGCACTCTTATTTATTTTACTTATTACTTACTTACTTATTTACTTTTTATTTCTTCCTGTTACTTTGTCCATTTCTGCTCTTGGTTTTCAAATTTCTGATTCAAGGTGGTTTTTCATATTTCCAGATGCTTGTTTGAGAATATTTAATTCTGTTTGGAATTTTGTGTGTTTCTTTTCTGCTTTATGGTTGCTTTTTGTGGGGAGAATTTTTGCCAGCTAAAATGCTTTTCTTCTAAAAGGGGCTTTGTAAGGATTTAAGATGTTTTCATCCATTCATTTCATGGATTTAAAGTAATTTACCATTCCTCGTTCAAGGGAACCCTCTGCTGTCAGTGCTGTGAAGTACAGTTCCTTTAGTGAGTGGATGGCTTTTTCTTTTGGTTGGGATTGGGGTGGGAGAATAATTTTGTGATTTCCTTTTTATTATGTATCTATCTCACAAAACCTCCTGTCCTTTGGATGTTGTCCTCCTTTATTTCCATGAAGATTTTAAACAGATTCATTTCAAAGTCCTTCTCATATTCTTCCAGCATCTGTCACCTCAGGATGCAAATATTCTCATTTGTGACTATCTTTCATTGCACTAAACGTACTTTTAAGCTTTTGGTGGAAAACTTCTTTTGCTTGGGAATTTTCTCCCACACCTGCCTTGCCTGGGAGGGTTTTCTTGGCTGCCTCAGCCTTAGTCTCATGGGCTGATCAGACTCAATCCATGCTGTATATTTGCACTTCAGTTCAGATCTCCCCATTTCGGGAGTGACATTCTCCACAGCCTTCACAGTCCAGGCCAGGAAGGGGACTCTGCTCTGGACACTGCCCCTGAGCAGTGGTATTTCTACCACATTCTAGATGTATGGTTGGAGCTCTACCAGCCACTATTCTTGGGTAGGAAGCCCTGCTCAAATTCCCTTTACCAGGAGGTTCCTTCCATTCAGCCGCTGAGGATATTTAACCCCAGTCCTGCTTGCCTCCTTCCAGTCCCACCTTTTGTTCCTGGTTATATTTGGTTTATTGCTAAAGTTTCACTCTGTGTTTTGAGACACTGCAATTTTCCTCTTGTTATTTGAGTGAAGCATATAAATATATATATTTGAATGTCTTATCTCTGATATGATATATTCAAAGCACAGGAAGGAGAGTTATGAATGTATTTACTCAGACACCTCTATCCAGATGTCCTTAGGTCTATTAAATGGTGAGAATGACAATTCTTATTTGAACTCAAAATATGGCCTTTGATCCAGTAATTATGCTTCTAGAAATTTCACTTAAGGAAGTAATCCAAAAGTTGATGGGAAAAAGTTTCGTGCACAAATATGTTCGTGACAGTATTATTTATGATGATAAAAATTTGGATATATTCTAAATGTTTCCCCCAAATAAGGAACTATTTCATAAATATATCCACGCAATGTAATATTATATAGTTATTAAACATAATTTACAAAGACTGTATTAAAAAATGCTCTTGTGGGTACCAGAATAGAGGGAACACACAGTGTCCAGAAAATTGTCATTAGGCATTTTTTTGTTTTATATTTTTACAAGTGTGTTTTTTTAAAAAGGCATAAAGGGGAGCAGATGTGGCTCAAGCAGTTGAGCACTTGCCTCCCACATGGGAAGTCCTGGGTTCAGTTCCTGGTGCCTCCTAACAAAGACAAACAAATAAGCAGACAATGAGCAGACATCAAGCAAAACACACACACACAAACCCAAGAAACAACAATGAGCAGACAATAAGCAAAACAACAATGAGCAGACAACGAGCAAAAACAAAGGAGCAGGGAGCAGATGTGGCTCAAGCAGTTGAGCACCCGCCTCCCACATGGGAGGTCCTGGGTTCAGTTCCTGGTGTCTCCTAAAGAAAAAAACAAACAATGAGCAGACAATGAGCAAAAAACAACAAGCAGACAATGAGTGCAAATAATGAGCAAAAGCAACGAGGAAACAACAAGGGAGCCGTGGGTCGGGGTGGGGAGGAATAAAAAGAATGGCAAGAATTCACACCAAAATGCTAAAGGTTGTTGTTTCTTAGTGATTTTTTTTCCATTTATTTTCTATATTTTCAAAAATCTTTGTTATGCATAGAAAAAGACCTAAATAAATATGTTGGCAAAAATCTGAATGATTGAGGAAAGGAATTTTAAGTTGGGCATGTTTTTTATGATTATAAAGCATGAAATGGCATGTCACAAAATGATTGCTTATGAAGGGTGGTTCTTATAGGCCACAAACACCAGAGAAAGCTTTTGTCTTGTGGGATTATTTTTTGTAACTCAGTTGATTTTCAGCAGCAAGGCACAAGTAGCACCAAGTTGGGTATGGAGAGCAAAGGGGCAGGACTAAAATGGCAGATGGTAAGTACCTACAACATGGCAGGCGAATGGCCGGGAGCCAGGCTCAGATAAAGATAAGGGCAAACCAGAGGATGATACCAGGGCAATTGACTGGTAGGAGACCTAATGGGAACCACAATTTATCAGAGGTGGGTTGCTGAATTTGTGCCAGGCACTGTTTTAGACCCGGAAAATACAAGTGGACAAGACTGACACAGCTCTTGGTTTCATGAAACTTTTAGTCTAGGGCAGGATCTGACAAACTTTTACAAAGAGCCAGATAGCACATATTTTAGGTCTTGCAGGGCCCTGCAATCTCTTTTGCAACCACTCAACTCTGCTATTGTAGGACAAAAGTAGCCACAGACAGTAGTAAACGAACGGGTGTGGCTGAGTTCCAATGAAGTTTTATTTACAAAAACAGGTGTGACCAGCAGCTGGATTTAGCCAGTTGGACATAGTTTGCCAACACCTGCACCGGGAGTGAGACAGACAGTAACTAAGTCAACGAATCAATAAAATATTTGTAGATTGTGATCATCATCAGGGAAGAAATTAAAAGGGTGATATGCCAGTGACTTACTGGGGGTGAGCTACTTTATGTTTTATCTTTAGTGAGGTATGGCATCTATAGAGTAAATACCCACATCTCAAGATATGAAATGTTCGTGTACTCCAGAACCGAGTCTTGAAGGATCAAAATGATCCATCCATCCAAAGGCTGCTGAGGGAGATGCATCCCAGGCAGAAGGGAAAGCAAATTCAAGCTCCTGAGACAGGAAAAGGTCTGGCATTTTCCAGGAACAGACAGGGGTTCCACCTGGCTGGACAGCAGTGAGCAAGGGGTAGAGTGAAATATATGGCCAGGGACAAATCCTACAGATCTTACAGGTTATGGTAAACATTTCATATTTTATTTTAAATGTAATGAGAGAGCAACAGAGGGCTTTTAACAGGGTTGGTGTAGCCGATTGAAGTTTTAAGATGATCAGTGAACCAATTTCATGTCTTGTTTCTGGGCTTTTCCATGATGGTGTTTGGTTGGGACTGGGGGCAGGGGAGGAAGTTGGGAGTTTCCAGCTTCAACTGGAGCTGAGGTGGGATACATGAGAAAAATCATTCAAAGAACACTA
Organism: Chaetophractus vellerosus; assembly: GCA_004027955.1. NCBI lineage: Eukaryota > Metazoa > Chordata > Mammalia > Cingulata > Chlamyphoridae > Chaetophractus > Chaetophractus vellerosus. Next base: position 10,903 of record PVKH010018318.1, on the reverse strand, counting down.
ATACTACATACATACAGTATGCTGAACCCTAGACATTGATTTGTTTAATATTACATTTTTTTGAAATATTACTGTAACAGGATTTATTGACACCTGTTTCAGAACACTTAATTAGTGGGTGCTTTAAGATTTGTGTGTTAATTATATACAAGGGCCTGAAACAATTCAAGCAGGGAACCTAAAGGTAGGGTCAATTGGCAGACTCAGACCTGGCAGCAGCAGATAAGACAGGTAGTGAGGTGGAGGATGGAGGCAAGCTGGAGGTGGGTACCAGGGTAGAGGGAACACACAATCAGTACCCAGGAAAAGACAGTCTGCAGTTGTGCAGCAGGAACCAGAGAGGTTTGCTTTGATTTTGTGTGGCTTTGCTCTTATTTGAGTATTTCAAGGCATAATACAGGGAGTACCTAAGGGATGTCTTATGCTGGGCTCCAGGTGAAGGGAGACAGAGGCAGAAGGCATGGAGCATGCAGAGGCAATTAGAAGATAACAATTTGGGGTTCAGATCCTTCCTTCCTTCCTTCCTCCCTCTCTTCCCCACTTTTTTCCTTTAAGATAGAGGGCATGAGGGAAAAGATATTTATTCAGTGGGTGCTACCTTATTAGGATCGCAATGGGACAAACTTATATGAAATGTACTATTCATTGCTTATTTGAAATTCAAATTTGACTGGGTGTCTAGAGTTTTCATTTGCTAAATCTGAGCATCCTCCACTTTATGGCTTTGGTTTTGCCACTTCAGCTTAAGTTCATCTTCTGAATCACTGCCTGCTCATTTGAGTGGCAACCAGGAGGCGGGGGGTGGGGGGGCATTCATCCCGCAATATAAGGGATTCTAGGTGACCCTGAGACTCTCTACCTTCTTCTCCTTCTATCCCTCCTGATGCCCATCCTCAATTCAACCACAACTTTCCATTGCTCACTCCTGTAAAATAGCTAAACTCTATAGAAACATCTAAAACCCTCTTTAAAGGTCAAAAGAATCCATAATATAAGATATATCCTGCCTTCCTAATGAATTGCAATAAAAAAATTTAACCCTTCTTCCTTTAAAAACCCAAATTCAAAGATTCCCAGTTCCTGTCACTCACCTCCTTGACCTGGGTGGCCCCTGCCAGCGTTCCCTCCTGCCCCCTGTCTGCTCGGGCTCTCTACTCTCTCTCTCCCTCCCTTTTCCTCCTCAGCTCGTCACTATGGTTACATGTGGACTTGTTTCTGTGGTGCCCTCTTCCCTAGCCTGTTTCTGAGATAATTTCCCCAGTGAATTCCAACTTCACTCAGTTATCTCTGCCCTTAACCTCCTTCAATGGAGAGAATGAACATTGCAGCAGCTCAGAGATCAAAATTCTATCCATAACCAGGAGACTTTCTAGCTAATGCTACCTCTTCTTTTTGCTTTCCTTCTTTATAAGGAAAAGCCTCTCCTGACTCTGTGCCTCTGACTGGCTTAAACCTAAATCCACATTCAATACTGAGCTCACTAAGCCTCTTGGCCTTGTGGCTATCACAAGATGGTTTTCTTCTTTAAATGCCTCCAATTCTGGAAGTTAAAAGGGTTCCCTTATGAGAGAACAATGAACACGGGCCCTGTCAACAGGGTGGCCCTCAGCCAGGTCAGTGCAGGCCTCAGGGAGACACTTAGAGGGCAGCCTAGAACCGTGAAATGAGACGCTGAAGCCGAAGTCCCCGAGAGAAAGAAACCCTGCAGGAGCAGAAACTTGTCCGGCAGATTTCAAGCAGCCACGATGATTCCAGAAAGCTTTTGGTATAGGGAAGCAAAGATTAGAAACAGCAGAGTTCTGGTAAGCATTTGTTTGGCTTTTGGTAACTTGAGATTCTGTTTCAGGCCATTTTCCAAGCTTCCTGTGAGGTACAGGGTAACCTACACAAATTATGCAAATGCTCATTGAAAGGAAGAGGCAAAATTATGTTAGTGTCTTCTATAATTTTATTGAAACTATGATTCATGGGGGTCCATCCTCAAAGAATAGTGACTCAAATGAATACAGTCCAGCACCATTTCTTTGACATCATGAAAGGGCTGTAACGCAGAGGAGCCCTTCTTAAAATCCATATGTTCTCTCCCACCTACCCCCTTACACAGCTCCTTCTGGGCCTCTCTCATCCGAATATGCATTCTGACACCCACCTCTAGTAGAACCTGTGGGCTTATTTGTGGTGTTCTTCTTCTCCCAGTTCTGCTTCCTGGGAGCCCCCAAACAGGGTTCTGCTAGGAGGGCTGCAGGAGAAGGAAAAGTTGAGCAGAAAAAGCCAGAACCTTCTAGCCTGGAGGGCCAGGGGAAGGGCCGGGAACACGTTGACAGTAACAATTTTGCCTAGTTAGATGTACATTTTGATAACAAAATTATAATATATCCTTCATGCCATTTATGTTGGTTTGATTGCCTGTCTGTGACCCTTGCCTTCACCAACACCTGAATCAGAAAACTGACCTTCCTGATAAGTCAACAGAGGGCAGAAGATCTATTGGGAAGATGAAAGTGAAGTGTTTATATTATACCCCCTTTGTTTTGGAGGAGATGGACATTGGTGATACAGGGGATCCAAGGGTCACATCTGCTGTGACATACAGAAAAGAGCGGTGGCTGTTTCAGGCTGAATTTAATTGTTCATATCTTGGCTGGTCATTAGGAGTCTTTGTTCTAGTCTTCACCTTTGCATGATCCAAATTGCCATTCTAACTATTCCTCTTGGGATGACGAGGCTCTGGAGGACAAATCTAATCTCTCAAGAGAGAGGAAGTGGATTGATTTCAGGGAAAAACATAACCATCAAGAGGGACAGAATATAGGTGCTGCCTTCCCCTTGAAAAAGTCTATCTGGAATACCAAAGCAAAATACTATTTAACTAGTTTTCTCAGTTTCAAACTCTGACTCCCACTGCCTTCCTCATCTGGTCGGAGCAGGACCTTGGCATATTTGTGGTGCAAAACTTGAATGATAACCCAATTCTCGAACCTCAGTAGCCCCAGGAGTCTGTTCTTGGAATCTCCAGAACAGCTTTGCTGGCCACTGTCTGGGAAAGAGATCTCTTTCCCCAAGCCCACTTCTCCACTCTAGCCATGCCTTTTCAGGCTGCAGGAACACAGATGTCCACAGGGCCATCACTTGGTCCCTGGGCCACCTGCTCCAGCAGCCTGCTCTCCTTCCCTGGTTCTGCTGGCCTCTGCTGGCCACAGTGGGGCTTATTCAGCCTGTTAACCATTTGGTTCCGGTTGTCCTTCCCCAAAAGGCTGCCATTCTTGCCCTCTATCTCTCCTTCCTCAGCATTCCTCAACAGGTACCAAACCCTCCAATTATTAAGGAGTGTGGCATGAAGCCACGTTGCAGCTTCCAAGCAGAGTTGATCTAACACGCCCGGTGAATGATTCTGGCATCCATTGTAATGGATAATGGGTCACTTCTGGGAAGGGCATAGACACATGGCCAGAAAATCTCTGAGCTCATCAACTATGCCCTGACTCTCATTCGATTTGTTGTCAGACAGTGATATCTCTCTACCTTGCCCCCACATATCGAGGTAGAGTTCCCATTTGGGGGCCTCTAAACACAAAGCCACTTGCAATGGCATAATGATAAATGTTATTATGATTCACCCACTAAAGCATCCTTGAAGCAGTTGCTGAGTAGTGCAGAAATCTCAAACATCAGCATCAGGCTGTGCCTTTAAACTGAAAGTAAAGGGGAGAAGATTCGGGAAGGTGTGAACGGAGGTGAAATCTGGTATCCTGGACACAAAGGACACTAAATAGATACCCCAATGTGGTACACGTCAAATTTTATTTTCTAATGGAGATCTCCTTAGAGTCTTGGGCTGGTCTCTCTGGCCCTTCCCAGCTCACTAATGAAGGTTGGCAATGTGGTGCCTGGGATGTACTTTGGGGAGGATCCACTTACTGCATAGTCTTCTTTGCTGTGGAAGAGCCTTTTAGCAAACGGGTATGTTTAAAAGTGGTCTGTGCTTTTGCCGCCACATGAGCATAAAGATTGTAAACAAGAACATCTGACTCATATTATCAGTGACTGCAGGGTATATTGGCCTCAGTTTAATAGCGTGAGGCAGCGAAACCCTCATCGGCACCTCCAAGGGATGGCTGGGGGCAGGGGATTAGTCCCTTTTATTCTTCATTTTTGGAAGTTTCCTTTAAAAAAGTTGTCCAAAAAATTTATGAAAGTAGTTATGAAAAATCAAATAGTAATACAAGAGTTCCAATGAAAACAGTAGTCCCCTGCCCAGTTTCACTTCCCAGGGACAAGCACTTTCAGCTGTTTAAGCTGTTTCTTCTCATATGTGCTGCTGTATTCTAAGTGGAGTAGTATCTGTGGACTAAAATTTCTTCCTTATCCACTCTAAACATGATCTGTTGGTTTATGCTAGTGTAGACGAGGACTTAGCTCTCTTCCATACAACCTCCTTGCCCACATTTCTCCTCTTTTTATCTACCCTCATAGTTAGAGCACGAGGTGGCATGACATTGTAAATGACAGGGGCTTTGGATTTAGATCGCTTAGGTTTGAATTCCAGCTGTGTGCTCTTGGGCAAAGTGCTTAAGCACTCTGAGCTCCAGTTTCCTCATCTGTAAAGTAAGGATGTTGATAATTATAGTGTAAAAGGTTGATCAGATGATAGGATGAGCCAAGTCAGGGACAGCAGTTAGATTGGCACATAGCAAGTGTCCCATGAGTGTTAGATTTTATTAAAATTTTTGGTTAAATCAATATTCAGTGTTTATATTACTGTAAATATATAAATATTGGTCCCTGCTAGTCATTGCTCACTTTCTCTACTTGCACGACTAAGTTTCCTGGAGTTAATAATTGCTTTGTTTTAACATTTATTTAGTTTTTTAGTTATCACTGATTCTGCTCAAACCTTTCAAAGCTCCTCGATAACAAAAAATGTATGTATATAGTAGATAATCTCTCAGCCCCATCTTCCCCCCAGGGGCCTCACTCTAGGAGGCTCCCATTCACCTTCACCCTTTTGGCCCATTTGCTGTCTCTGCCAGTTGCACAGCAATCATCTGGGAACTACCCTTCATCATCATTCTTGGAATCCCTCTACTTCTCTCCTGTTTGAATTCCTCTTTCTTGTTCCTATGTCTTACTCTTCTTGGGTTTATGCCCTCATTTTGGTGGAATACATCCTGCAATAGCTTCCAAGAGAAAGGTTTATGGAAGGTAGAATTAATGAGTCCTTGCAAGCCTAAAAATGTCTTTTTTGCTACCCAGCAGCGAGGTCAAGGAAGAGGGCTGGGAATCCCACCCTTTAGTACGCAGGTTTTTAGATAACCCACTTGTTTTCAGCCCTGCACATTATGCTGGTCTATTCTGTGCCTGGTGTCCTCAGCCCTAGGGTCTCTTTAGGTCATTTTTTCCAGGGATCAAAGCTCTAGTCTCTTGACTAAGGTGTTGCTGGAGGGGGCTGTACACGATTGTATGAAGTGGCTCAGGAGACCTAGGTTAAGTCTAACTACTCCATATAGTCTGGGAACTACCCTTCATCATCATCTTTGGGATCCAAAAGTCCATATAGAGACTTTTGACCAATACCTTCATTCTTTTGTGGAACTTGGTGAATCAAAATCCAGAGCCTTTCTGGCATTCTTTGTGGAGGTGTGGCTTAATCTTGATGTGTTCCCTTCTGCCAGTCCTTAGTTGGCAATTTGCTTAACTCTGTTATCAGTTACAACTTTTCTTCTATCTTTACCTCTGTCCCCTCTTTTGATGAGGACAATTGACATTTTCTTAATCTTATATAAAGAACCTTGCCAATGCAACTTTGAGCTCCCCTTCCAACCTCCATATTGCAACTCCCAAGCCCTCACATATAAAATTCTGGAGTAGCTATCAAACTTCAGCACAATGATTGAGATTATTCTGGGGGCTGCAGTTAAAAAGAGATCTAGGCAAAGAACTCCCGTGGTCATATGTCCTGGTTATGTTTCCTTGCCATTTTATATGTGTTTTCTTTCATTTATTTAGGTACCCGTGCGTGTAAGAAACACATGTGTTGTGCTCCTCCTACATGCCCCTAAGTTTCTAGGAGTTGTAGCTTAGGTACAGGCATGAATAGAACACAGTTGCTACCTATAACCTATATATTACGTTATATCAGTGTGATTGTCATTAGGCCTGTTGCCAGTTATTTGTTTCATTCTATTTCCTTCCAGACACATGGTAGGACTATATTTCTCTACTCCATTGGTCTTAGGCATGGCCATATGACTTGCTTTAGCCAGCCAGTGAAATGTGAGCAGAAATGAAATACATCATTTCCAGGAAGATGTTTTAAGAGGTAGTGTGTGTTTGGCCATATTTCTTTTTCTCTCCACTGTGATTACTTAGCAGTGTTCTAATAGTAGCTATTCCACTAATTCATCTCTCTGTAGGAAGATTAAGATGACTTGGAACAGGGTTCCCTGTAGCATGAATAAGAAACAAACCTTTGTTATTTTAAGCCACTAAGTTTTGGAGTTTGCTTATTACCTTAGTATAACCCAACCTATCCTAAGTGATACAATCAATATAAGTTTAGTGGTCAATCACTAGTGCTCTGATTTCAGACAAATCTGGGTTTGAATCCTGGTTATGCTATCTGTTAGCTGTATGAATTTGGGCAAACTTTTAAAATTCTTTGAATTTCAGTTCCTTCTCTAGAAAAAAAGGGATAAAATTAGGAACTGCTTCAAACAATTGTTGTTAGTTTTAAGTGACTGGAAAATATTTAGCATATGTCCTGCACATAGTAAATACTTAATAAATGGTAGCAACTATTATTGCTTTTGATCATTAACAACATGTTTAGCCTATGAAACATAAATGGTCAAGCCATCTAAAGGCAGAGGGAATGTGTGTGAGTCAGCAGAATTATTGCATTAGAGGGTATACTGCTTTTTAGGAAGTATGGAAAGGGGTAAGTTCTTTTGTGATGAAAATAAGTGTATGTATGACTATTTTGTGATAACGGAGGGGAAAGAGTTTTTATATTTGGTCTTTTAAAACAGTTTCTCTGCTTGCTCACAGCCTATGTGGAGTACAAGTCCCTCTTTGCTAAACGTTGGTGAATTCTGTACTAAAAATACTCCATTCCTATTTTGTGCAGCGAAATGTCATATCCATTAAACTCCAACATACCAAATGCTGCTTACAGATCCTCGTTCCAGCAAACCCAAGTCAACAGAAGATTGTGATCTTCTGTGATCAGCTTGTTCACACTGCACGTCTCAACTGATACTTCTGAAGGATTATCTTGTTACCTTAGAGCTACCATCTTAGAATCTTGAAAACACACAACTCATCTATTACGACCTTCTCATTTTTTTTCGAAGAAAGGAAACTGTGGCCTATGGAGCAAGTGTGATTTCTCAAGGTCACAAAACTATAAAAGAGGTATTAGACCAAGATCTTCAAACTTCCAAGCCATTTTTTTCAAAATTACAACATAGAATTTCAGAATTTTCAGAGCTGGAAGGAAACTTTACAATGACTTGTTCCAGTTCTATAATCTTGTAGAGAAAATTGAGACCCAATGGAAATTAAATATCTTGCCCAGGGTAATACATAAAGCTAGCATGTTCCAAAGCTTTTGTCTAGCTTTTTCTAACCATAGGCTTGGTGGTCTTGACATGCTACTGCTAAGTCCAATGTGATGATTTGGACTAGGGGCTCCCAAATCCCAGTTCATGGACTGGTGATGGGCTATGGACATCAGAATCACCTAAGAGATATTTAAAAATAAAGGTTCCTGAGTCCTATATTTGAAGATTTAGGTTTGGTGGGCCTGAGGTGGAGCCCCAGGAGTCTGTACATTTAATTAGCTTTCTGAGTGATTCTAGGGGCACCAAGTTTGGGGAGCCCTTATTAAGTCAGTGCTTTATATTCTACTGTTGTCATTCAGATTGTCCTATGATTATTTCCAGCTAATGACTAGGTACCTGCTGAAAAGCTAAGTCAGGAAATGTCCTGAGCCACTCAGGAGCCTACAAGATTTTAATCTGAAAGCCAGCCTCAAGGTGAATAGAACGAGGAGAGAGGACAGCTGAGGCTGCTCTTGCCAGATGGAGATTGAGCTGAAATGGAAACACGTCCAAGGAGAGAACAGAAAGTGATCTAGGAATGGATGGTTTCTCATTTCCCAGGGAGGGGTGGCCACAAAGTCAGAACTGGCAGCTTGACTTCACTTGGGAAAATATCATTGTGAAACAAAGGATATCAGTTTAAATATTTTAAAACAGAATGTTTGAGAAAAGACAATTTAAAAATGTATATAGAAAAATGTAACAGTGAATCATCATGACTAATGGACAGGAATGGGAGATTATATTCTGCCAAGTTTCACAAAATGAGAGCTGGAAGGGACTTTCCAAACCTTTTAGGCAAGGTGTTCTCAACATCTGAGGGTGGAGCCTCCCCCTTAGTAACTCTAGATAAGTAGAGGCTCTCAATGGAGACCATGCTTCCTACCTGTTATTTTGCCTGGTGTCCAGCATCCTTTCCTTCTTTTTAATAGCACTCCAATTTTACTGTACAGAATCACCTCTACCTCACTCTCAGACCACGTGGTTCTCTCTCACAAGTTCCAGGGGTGGGCACTGCAGAGTGAGTTGCTGCATAGTATATCGTGGGAACAGACTGGAGGAGCAACAGACATTTTTAGCAAATAACAACTTTATTACTTACACAGCACAAAGGGTCCAAAAGAACAGGGGAAGAGATCTCATTGTGGCCAGTCTCCTGGGGTGGCCAAAACTGCTCATGTCTGGGTAGGTAAATGGCAGCCCCACCGCCCCACTTTGCATCAGAGGAGAGAGACAAATCTATGCTGAGTGTGGTACTTTTCTACCCTGCGGAGAGGTGGAACCCTGCCACTGGGAATTCCTGCCTTGATTAGCATCTGGAGCTGCTTGTTCCCCGTTTCCAGGTTTAAGGTCTGGCCAGGCCTTTTCATTAGAGTTAACATCTTCCCCAGGTTCTGGAATGGAAACAGACTGAAACTTTGTGACACAGTAGCAGAGGGGGTGGGTAGGCTGGGAGATGGCTGCTGAGAGTATCTGTAACTTCCCCAGCAGGTACACAGGCACACAAGCTTGGCCAATCAGAGCATTCCCTCTTTAGACCTCAACGATTGCTTCAGGGTTGAGCGCAGGAATCAAAGCTGGGCCAAAGAGCATCAGCTCCAAACTTTTGCTAGAACAACTGGGAAAGAGCTGTCTTTCTGTTGGGCATGGCTAAATTGGTAGGATGTAATTTTGGAGCTCCTAGTAGGTATCTCTCCACCATGAAAGGATAGACTTACTGGGGAAGATGCTAAGAGGAAAATAGAGCCTATTTCCTCTATTTATGATAGCTTTATGAAAATATCACCTGAGTACTTGGTCCTCGTGGTTGTTTTTTTTTTTTTAGATTTATTTTATTTATTTATTTCTCCCCACCCCCCTTGCTGTTTGCACTTGCTGTATCTGTTTGTCTTCCTTGTTTCTTTTTTGGGGGGAGGCACCAGGAGCTGAATCCAGGTCCTCCGATGTGGGAGGGAGGTGCCTAATTGCTTGAGCCACCTCCACTCCCTGCTTTGTTGTGTCTCTCATTGTTTTCCTCCCTGCATCTCTTGCTGCGTCATCTTGTTGGGTCAGCTTGCTGCGTCAGCTCACTGTCTTCTTTAGGAGGCACCAGGAACCTCTGCTCCCGACTTTGTTGTGTCTTTCATTATGTTCCCTCTTCTTGTGTCTCTTGTGTCAGCTTGCTGTACCTCCCCATTGTGCCAGCTTGCAGTCTTCTTTAGAAGGCACCGGGATCCGAACCAGCGACCTCCCATGTGGTAGGCAGGAGCCCAGTTGCCTGGACCACATCCGCTTCCCCCATGTGTTTTTGAAGCCAGATGTAATTTTATGTTGAAACTGGTTCGAGTCGGAGTTTGGTAACATACAATCAAAAGAATCCTGACCACTATGTCTCCCCAGGGATCAAGATCTGAGATTGGTAAATGGTCATGTGTGTTTAGGAAAATCCCCACAGATAATTCTGATCTACCCATGGAGAGTGGACAGGGTTCAGGGATGGGAAATGGGAGTATGCTTTTCCTTGCCTGACCACTTCTAGTTGAGATTGACTTAAACTAGTTTCACCCTCATCTTATAGATGAGGAAATGGCCATAGTCACATAGCTAGAACACAGTAAGCCCCTTGTGAGTTTGATTCTGTCTTCTTTTAGAAAAAAAAATACACTTTAAAATTACAGGCATATGTTGCATTTTTAAAGCAGTTTTATTGGGATATATTCACATACTATACAATCTATCCAAAGTGTAAAATCAGTGGCTTTTTGTATAATCACAGTGTTGTGCATTCATCGTCACAAAAAATTTTAGAACAATTGCATTACTCCAAAAAGAAAAACTCCATACCCCTTAGCAGTCACCTTTCAATCCCTCTATCCTCCTCCAGGCCTACATAACCACTAATCTAATTCCATCTTTTTTTTTTTTTTTAAGATTTTAAAAATTTATTTATTTATCCCCCCTTTACTGCTTGTGCTCACTATGTCCATTTGCTTAGAGTTTCTCTGTGTCTGCTTGTCCCCCTTTGTTGGGTCATCTTGTTGTGCCAGCTCACCGCGCCGTGCGGGCTGGCTTGCCTTCCCCAGGAGACCCACGGGAATTGAACCTGGGGCCTCCCATATGGTAAACGGGAGCCCAACCAATTGAGCCACAGCCGCTTCCCTAATTCCATCTTTATAAATTGATTTATACCTACATTTTATATAAATGGAATCATACAATATGTAGTACTTTGTGTCTGATTTCTTTTACTGAGCAAAATGTTTGTGTTTTTTCACCTATATTAACATCTTGTAACATTAACATACATTAGTTCAGTTTCAAAG
>PVKH010018317.1:0-15169 GCA_004027955.1 Chaetophractus vellerosus | reverse complement strand
ACAGAACTAAGACATGCGACAACAAGGATGAACCTTGAGGACCTTATGTTGAGTGAAGCTTCTTTGTTGTTCAAATGTGTCCTCTCTCTAAGATGAACTCAGCACACAAAAGCAGTAACTTCCCCCCACTGTGGGACATTACTCCTGGGGATGAGCCTCCCTGGCACTGAGGGATTGCTACCAAGTACCAACAAGCAATGTATCTGGAAAAAAAAACAAACAAACAAACCATAAACAAGAAAAAAACACCTTGTCCAAAGGGGGAAAAGCTAAAGAAAAATGAGTTTGTATGGCTAAGAGAATTCAAAGTGAGTCAGGAGGCCATCCCAGAGGTAGTGCTTGTGCACACCTCAACAGGATCTCATTGACAGCCAAAGTAGATATGACCCCAAATAGCAAAGTTCCTCAGGGATATAGAAACATCCAGACACTATCATCAGGGCAGACAGCTCAGGAATTTGGCCCCATGCCAGTGGACCCTAATCTGGTATTTATGCTCCACAGTGTGACTGAGTTACACTCAGCAATGGTTTCCCTATGCATGAATCTTCTGTCCTATTTGAACCTATAGTAAGTACTAGACTTGGTAGGTGCACATATAAGAGACTTAAGTCTTTGGGCTTTCCATGTACTAGCTGAGCCCTGAATCTCAATGGAATTGCAACACCTACTCTCCAGTTCAATGGACGCACCCAGGACAACTAACAGGGAGGAGATGATGGGCAAACAACATACCAAGGAACCGAGAGTGCCTACAACTGCAAGCAAGTGAGTCTCACCTATGGGACATATGGGATTGATGCCCCCCTAAATTAATGGTGGAGTGGACATCACCACCCCGGAATCCTCAGGATCGGCAAATGAACTATGGACTAAAATAAACTTACTAGTGTTCTACTACAGACTACTTCTAGTAATGAAGAAATACCATTGTTATGAAGACAATGACCGGTGGATGCTCTCGGGTTAGGGAGAGGGAAAACAGGTGTAATTGGGGGGCATTTTCAGGACTTGGGAATCATCCTGAATGACATTACAATGACAGATACAGGCCATTTTATATCCGGCCATCTTCTACAGAGTCAAATGGGAGACAGTGTAAACTACAATGTAAACTATAATCCTTGCTTAATGGCAATGCTCCAAAATGTGTTTATCAATCGCAATAAATATACCACACTGATGAAAGATGCTGCTAATATGGGAAAATGTGGGAGGTGTGGGGAGTGGGGCATATGTGAATCCCCTATATATTCTCTGTAACTTTTATGTAATTGAAGTATCTTTAAAAAATAAAAAATGTGGTAAAAATACCTTCAGATTTAAGGAAAGTGCAATCATTGAATAACATATTTCTAAGTAAAGTACACTATTATTTTTCATTATCTATATTATAAAATATAGGGTTAAGAGAAAGAATTATGAGAATACAATTTTAAAATCACCAGTTAAGCTGTCCCCTGAGAGGTAAACAAAATGCAGATGGTAGATCATGTGTATCCTATCTTTTGTTTAAACTTACAAGCATCATTTTCTTAACTTGACTTTTTTTTCCCACTAACATCATTTAATAGATGTTTTCTCATATCATTAAATATTATTATGCAAAACAATTCTTAAGGTCATAGTACTATGCCTGCTTTATTTAATTAGACTTCTATTGGTTAGTATTTATATCACTTCCAATTTATTATTCATACTATGCTTAAATGAACATGCTTACCTAATGAAACTTTAGTACTTATTTGTGATAATTCATGTCATATAAATCTTAGTAATTTTGATGGGCCAAAGTCTATATGCATTTAAGGATTTTTATACATATAATAAGAATGAAAAAATATGTATAATAAAAATTTAAATTCCAAACATCAATGTATTAGAATACTCATTTTCTCACAGCTTTGCCAATGTAAACACTGTGAGTTGTTTAATCTTTAATAATTTAATATCAGTAAAAATGTATCCTATTTACATTTATATTGAATTTATTAATTTAGAAATACATTGCATATGTATTAATGCTTATAAACATTTGTCAATATAAGTAAGGTAGGGTTTAAGTTCACACAAAACTGTATTTCTTTGAAAATTTTTTGCATCCAAAAAATTAACAAATAAGCCATATTTGTTTGATCATTAAAGATTTCATCAAAATATTTTTATTAACCGTTTTATGATGATTATATTAATTCATACAAATATAAATTTAATTAAATATAATAATTCATATATTATACATTTAACTTGGACACAATTTTATAATTCATTTGATCGTTTTCCAAGTAGATAGTGTTATTTGTGGTTAAAAACAAAAGCAAAAACAAAACTTTGCTAGAAAATATATCAATTCTATATTTGATAACCTTTTATTCTGTCTGAATGTGGTTGAGGAGAACTCTTACAAGCAGCATGAATAAACACATAGGAAAATTCAATATTTGTTTATTTCAAAATCAAGTGGACAATACATCCAAGCAATACTTGGACATTCTGATGCTATAGATGTTTCTCCTATTTCTTCTTCTGGCAACATATCTGCAGCCCTGCATTGGAGAAAAAAGAATTGGTATTTGTTATAACAAAAGTTCCTGGTTAATGAGCCCCTTCTTTTTTGTTCCTCTAAACTGAGTTATAGAACCTGTTTCCTTAAATGGATTTTCATACTTGTATAACTTCTTCATAAAATAACTTAGAAGTGTTAAGTTCTAATTTTGAAATAGTTTACTACATTTTAATTTATACTCAGGTACATGTTATCCCACATTGTGTGATTCATGTAAAGGAAAAATAAATTTTGTACATTTCTGTATAGCCTAGAGATAATCTACCTATCACCATATTCATGGAATGGAATATAAGAATATAAGAAAAACATAAATGACTACTCTAAAATTATTTTCAAAGATATCAGCTTTTGCTTTTCATGAATATTTTTTTAGAAAATAAAACATATAAATTGAACTATCAAGTGTATGAATGTATTAAGATGTATTAAAGATCGTATAATTTTGTCATAATGAAAATACTAATAAGAATTTTAATTGATGCTCAATTTTTTCTTTACTCCCATCTTGTAAAATATTTTTATTGAAATCAGGTTTATCTCTATTTTCTGATCTTTTTAAAAATAATTTTTTCCTGCTCTCTTTTGGTTTAATTGAATTTTTTTGTGATTTTATTTGTCTCAATGTATTGGCTTAGTAGTTATTCCTATCTCTCTTACTCACTTGCCTTCTCTTTCTCTCTCTATCATGGTTGTTCTAGGATTCAGAAAATCACATTGTAAATCTATAAGTCATCACAGTACAATTCAAATTGTATTATACCCATTCACATATAATGCTAAAAGCTTATAGCAGTATACTTTCTTCTCCCTTTTCCCAGTCTTTGTGCCTCTATTGCCATATATTTTACTTCTACATAATGTTATAAACCCCAAAATGAATTCTTGCTATTTTTCATTAAAGACAATTCACTTTTTTAAATGTTCATTTTAGTTGATTTTGTATTTATGTACATAATTTATTTGATCAAGGTTATAGGTTTTCATCATGACTATGCATTAAAAGAAAAGTTCCTCTTGCATTTTTATTTATTTATTTTTCTGATTTAGGAGGAACCAAAGATTGAACCTGGGACCTCATACATGAGAGGCAGGAGCTCAATCAGTGAGCTACATCTGTTCCCCTGTTCCCATTGCATTTTGACAATTTTATTATTTCTTTTGTACGGAACTGATTTTTATTATTTGTATTATTTATCCAGTTTTTCTAAACACTTAATCCTTAGGTAGCTCTAAGTACCTTATGATTTTCTATAAGTGCCTTATGATCTATAATAAAAAACACATAAATAAGACACAGCTAGTTTATTTTTCAGCTTGTGCTCACAGGTAATAGTGGCCATTAGGTAAGTAGTTGTAGTTGCAACCAAGTCTATTTGGAGGCAACTTATCCTTATTATAAGGTTATTCTTTGCTCTCCAGTATAAACCCCAGCCCATTTATTTCCTGTTCCCTTCATCCTTGCAAGGTCATCAACCTAATCTGTGGATCCCCTTTGATTAAAGCAGACCATTTACGCAGGAAGGAGGAGTTACTCAGTTTAAATGAAAGTTCCTACATGTTATCATACCTTCAGTTTTCTATTCCTGTGATTTCTGGTTCTTCTCATTTGAGGAAATGCTCCCAGAATTTGTATTCTGGTCCAAACCATGCCTTCTGCTGATTTAGAAACCTACTTCAAATTCCATAGCACAAGCAGTCAGAAGTGGCAGACAAACCAGGATGGGCTGATGGTAACTTTTCTCTAATCAACAGACTTCTGACCTTGGGCCACCATTACATCTTTCACCCTTAATTTCTTTTTTTAAATTGTTTTCTTTTTTTTTTAATGTTTTATATCAATGTTACAAGTTACTTGAAAAACACAAGGTAGTAACTGCAATAACAATAAATCTGCTTTGGTCCACGGTTACTGTCTCTCATTATTTTTGTTCATTTATCAGTATTGAGGAATTTGGGATGATGTTCACTCTGCTTTAGGCTGAGAAGGAAGGTAGATATTATGAAGCAGAGGAAAGGAATTGTTTTGCTTGCATTTGAAGATGTTTGTTGCTTTTGGGATAGAACTTGCCCATCATTATTATTTGGTTAGTTGTCCAAGGCAAGCCCAAAGAACTGGAGAGTAGGAGTTAGCTGCAACTCTGCTGGGTTTCAGGTCTCAGTAGGCATAGGAACAATCCAAAGCTTTAAGTCTCTTAGAAATATATTTAACAAGTACATTGAAAATTACAAGTTCGAATAAAAGGAGTAGAAGAATCATCATCAGGGGAATTATAAATGAGTATAACTATGTTATATTTATACTGAGAAAATAGATTTTAGTATATTCCCAAGTAGGGCCTGCTAAGGTAGTGCCAATTTCATGTGGCTGTGTGATTTGCCTATGGTTTTTGGACATCCTTAGAACCCTTGGGAGCACTTTTGTTTGATGCTTTGTTTACTGTGGCAGTTTGTGAAATTTTCCTGAGATCTGTATAAGTGTAACCTCCAGAATGGCCCCCTGATTGACTTTAAATCTCCTAGCCAAAAAAAAATCTCTATTTTATTTAATATTTCAACCTTTTGGTCAAGATATTTCCCCAAATGCATCATTGATTAAAATTTGATAATAAGCCCTCAGTGCCAAGGAGGCTCATCCACAGGAATCATGTCCCACATTGGGCAGCTGGAGGGTGGGGGGGAGGTAGTGAGTTTATTTGCAGAGTTTGGTTTAGAGGGAGGCCACATTTGGGTAACAAGGAGGTTTTCAGAAGTTATATGATAGGCATTAATTATAATTGGGCTTAGTTTCATTATGACAGGAATAAGGTTCCTAAATTCAAGCATTAAGATCAAGGGCTTGGCATATTGACCTGTTTTCTATTAGTAGGCAAGGCTTATATATTCCAGAGATTTTTGCCATCTTATTTGAGAAAGCACTAGGACTTCCCCAGGATGGAAATTTATAACTTTGTTATAGCTCCCGAAAACAATTTCTTATATTTGCTTTATTAACCACAATCCTTGGCCATCCCAGAGTTTACTGCATTATACAGTCCCTGATTTTATCATCTATATTCACTTCTAGCAAAACGTATGACCCAAAACTTCCCTTTTCAACCATGTTCACACTCACATCACTGTGCCAATATCATTGCTGTCCATTTCCAAACCATTACCATGAACATTTTATAAATTCTGCACAGATTAAGCATCAGCTCACCAATCTCTACTCCCCTTCTATCTCCTAGCAATGTATCTTCCAGATTCTATCTCCCAGAGTCCGCTCACTATCCTTAATTCATATCAGTGAGATCATGCAATATCTGTCCTTTGGTTTCTGGTTTATTTCACTCAACATAAGGTCCTTAAGGTTCATACATGTTGTTGCATGCATCAGTACTTCATTCCTTCTTACAGCTGAATAATATTCCATCATACTTATATACCATATTTTATTTATCCATTCATCTATGATGGAAACTTTGGTTGCTTCCATCTATTAGCAATTTTGAATAATGCTGATATGAATATTGGTGTGCCTATATATGTTTTTGTCCCTTCTTTCAATTCTTCTGCTTATATAACTAGTAACAACATTGCTGGATTATATGGTAATTCTATACTTATATTCCTGAGGAAGAGTCAAACTCTCCTCCACAGTGATGTCACCAATCTACATTCCCATCAGTAGTGAATGAAGGTTCCTTTTTCTCCACATCGTTTCCAACATTTGTAGTTTTCTTTTTTGTTAATAGCAGCCAGTCTAATAGGTATGGAGTAATATCTCATTGTAGTTTGGTTTGCATTTCCACAATAGCTATTGATGTTGAATATCTTTCCATGTGCTTTTTTAGCCATTTGCATTTCCTTTATGGAAAAGTGTCTTTTCATGTCTTTTGCCACTTTTTTATTTGGGTTGTTTGTCTTTTTATTATTGAGCTGTAGGATTTCTTTATATATACTAGATATTAGATCCTTTATGGATATGTTTTCTAAATATTTTTTCCCATTGAGTAGGCTGACTTTTTACTTTCTTGACAAACTTCTTTGAAGCACAGAAGTTTTAATTTTAAGGAGATCTCATTTATCTATTTTTTCTTTCATTGCTTGTACTTTTGTGTAAAGCTTATGAAACCACTGCCTGCAAAAAGGTCTTATAGAAGCTTCCTTACATTATATTCTAGGAGTTTTATAGTCCTGACTATTATGTTTAGGTTTTTTTGATGCATCATGAGTTAATTTTTATATGGGATGTGAGATGAGGATCCTCTTTCTTTCTTTTTTATATGTATATCCACTTTTCCCAGCACCATTTGTTGAAGAGACTATTCTGTCCCAGTTGAGTAGACATTGCAGCCTTGTCAAATATCAGTTGGCTACAGATATGCAGGTCTATTTCTGAACTCTCAATTAGGTTCTCTTGGTCAATATGTCTATTCTTGTGCCAATACCATGCAGATTTGACACCTGTAGCTTTGTAGTATGCAGTAAAGTCAGTTAGTGTGAGTCCTCATACTTCAGTCTTACTTTTCTCAAGATGTTTTTGGCTATTTAAAGCCCCTTATCCTTCCAAACAATTTTGATAATTGACTTTTCCATGTCTGCAAAAACTGATGTTGGAATTTTTACTGGGATTGTGTTGAATCTGCAAAGCAATTTAGACAGAATTTACATTTTAATGATAGTCTTTCAACCAATGAACACAGAATGTCCTTCCAATGGTTTAGGTCTTCTTTGATTTTTTTTTTTTTTAGACTGTGTTGTAGATTTCTGAATACAGATCCTTTATATTCCTGATTGAAGTAATTCCTAGGTAGTTGAGTCTTTTTGTTGCTATTGTAAATGAAATTTTTTCTTGATTTCTTCCTCAGATTGTTCATTTCTAATGTATAGAAGCATTACTGATTTTTGCATATTGATCTTGTATTCTACCACTTTGCTAAATTCATTAATTAGGTCTAGTAGCTGTGTTGCAGTTTTGGGAGAAGTTCTACATATAGGAATGTGTGATATGTAAATAGTGAAAGTTTTTTTTTTTTTTTAAGATTTATTTATTTTATTACATATCTCCTCTTCCCCCCCCCCGCTGCGGCGATGCGCCGAGAGTGGTCACCGCGCAGACGCGGCCTTCCCCGCCCGTGGGCGGTCTCTGCGTCCGTTCACGGCCGGCGCTTGCTTCAGTTTGCGGGTGGCTGGCTGCGCTCCATCCGCGGGCGACCTGCCCTGCCCGTGGCGGCTCTTGCCCTGTCCATGGCAGCTTCTTGCCCTGCCCACGGCGGCTCCGGCCCGCCCATGGCGGCCCGCCATTCTCAAGGCGGTCTGCCCGCTAGGAGAGGTCCCCGGGAATCGAACCCGGGGCCTCCCATGTGGTATGCCGGCGCCCCATCCACTGGGCTATCGAGCCGGCCCCTAAATAGTGAAAGTTTTAGTTTATCCTTTCCAATTTAGGTGCCTTTTATTTATTTTCCTTGCCTGAGTGCTCTGGTAAGAACTTCTAACAAAACATGGAATAAGAGTGGTGACATTGGGCATCCTTGTCTTGTTCTGGATCTTAGAATGAAAGCTTCTAACCTTTTGCCATTGAGTATAATGTTTTTCAGGTATGCCATTGATCATGTTGAGGAAGTTTTTTTCTACTCCTATCTTTTGAAGTGTTTTCATCAAGAAAGAATACTGAATTTTGTCAAATGTCTTTTCTATGTTAATAGAGATGATCATATAATTTTTCTCCTTCAATCCTTCAATTGTTAGTGTAGTGTATCACATTAATTGATGTTCTTATGTTGAATCAAGCTTGCATACTTGTAATAAAACTCATTTGATCATTTAATGTGCTGTTGGATTCGATTTGTATATATTTTGTTAAGGAATTATTCATCTATGTTCATTAGATGAATTGGTCTGTAATTTTCTTTTCTTTTGCATATTTATGGGGCTTTGGTATTAGGGTTATGTTAGCTTCATAGAATGAGTTGGTAATGTTCACTTCTCTTCAATTTTTTGGAATATTATGAGCAAGTTTGGTATTAGGACGTTTTGGAATGATTGGTAGAATTTGTTTATGAAGCTGTCTGGTCCGGGACTTTTCTTCGTTTGGATATTTTTGATGACTGATTCAAACTCATTAATTTTGATTGGTCTGTTGAGGTCTTCCATTTCTTCTCTCATCAGTGTAGATTGTTCATGTGTTTCTAGAAATTCACCCATTTCATCTAAGTTGTCCAACTTGTTGGCATACAATTTTTCATACCTCTTATAATCTTTTATATTCCTGTGAAGTCATTGGTGATGTCCCCGCTCTCATTTCTGTTGCATGTTCTCTTTTTTTCCAGTTAGTCTAGCTAAGGATTTGTCAATTTTATTAATCTCAAAGAAAACAAACAGTGTTTGTTTTGTTAATTCTCTCTATAGTTTTTAATTCTCTATTTCAATTAATTCTGCTCTAATTTTCTTATTTCACTGCTTCTGTTTGCTTTAGGATAGTTTGCTGTTCTTTTTTTCTAGTTCCTCCATGAGTATAGTTAGGTCTTTGACTTTAGCTTTTACATCTTTTTTAATATAGGTATTTAGGACTATAATTTTCCCTCTCAGTACTGCTTTACCCGCACCCCATAAGTTTGGATATATTTTGTTTTATTTTTCATTCACCTTGAGATATTTACTGATTTATTTTGCAAATTCCTCTTTGACCCACTGATTGTTTAAGAATGGGTTGTTTAACTTCTGTTTATATGTGAATTTTCCAGTTCTTCACCCATTATTGATTTTCATCTTCATTCCCTTGTGGTCAGAGAAAGTGTTTTGCATAATTTCAGTTTTTCTAAATTCATTGAGACTTGGTCTATGGCCTAACATGTGGTCTATCCTAGAGAATGATCCACGAGCTCTTAATAAGAATGTATACTCTGCTATTTTGGGAGACAATGTTCTGCATCTGTTTTTTTAGGTCTAGTTTCTTTAGTGTATTATTCAAGATCTCTGTTTCTTTATTGATCTTCTGTCTAGATGTTCTGTCTATTCCTGAGAGTGGTGTATTAAGTCCCCCACTATGATTGCAGAGATATCTATTTCTCCCCTCAGTTTTGCCAGTCTTTGTCTCATTATTTTGTGGAACTCTGGTTAGGTACATAAATATTTTTTATTGTTCTTTCTTCTTGGTAGATAACCATTTTTATTAATATAAAGTGCCTTTCTTAATCTCTTACTACACTTTTGCATTTAAAGTCTATTTTTTCCAATGCTACTTTAAGTAGCCCAGCTTTTGTTGTTGTTACTGTTGGCATAGAAAATTGCTTTCCAACCTTTCACTTGACATTTGTGTTCTTGGATATAAGGTGAGTCTCTTGTAGACAGCATATAAATGTTTCATATGTTTTTAAGGACATTCTGCCAATCTGTGTCTCTTAATTGGAGAGTTTTATATATTAACATAAAATCTTATTGCTGTAAATGCAGTACTTACTTCAACCATTTTATCTTTAATCTTGTATTTTTCATATCTTCTATTGGTTTCTCTTTACCCTTTTAGTTACTCTTACTAATAACCTTCCTTTCTACATTCTCCTCTCAACTTCTCTCATCTATCTTTTCCTTTCAGACTGCATAATCTTCTTTAGTATTTCTTGAAGGACAGGACTCTTTTAGATGGATTCTCTCAATTTTTTTTACTCTATGAATATAATCAATGAATATTTTAAGCTCTCCCTCATTTTTGAAGGACAATTTTGCTGTACACAGAACTCTTGGCTGGCTGTTTTTTTCTTTCAGCACCTTAACTATGTGATACCACTGCCTTCTTACCTTGATGGTCTCAGATGAGAAAGCAGCACTTAATCTTATCGAGCCTGCCTTACATGTGGTGAATCTCTTTTCTCTTGCTGCTTTCATGATTCTCTCATTATTTTTGGCATTTGATAATCTGATTAGATTGTGTCTCAGAGTAGTTCTGTTATGATTTATTCTGTTTAGAGTACAGTGCACTGCCTTGACATGTACATCTATGACCCTCATAAGAGTTGGGAAATTTTCAGCTAATATTTCCTCAAACACGCCTTATGCCCCTTTCCCCTTCTCTTCTCCCTCTGGGAGACTCATAATGTGTATATTTGTGCATTTTGTGCTGTCATTCAATTCCTTGAGTCCCTGACCAACTTTTTCTATTTTTTCTCTAAATGTTCTTCTATCTGTGTGATTTCAGATATTCTATTTTCTAATTCACTATTTACTCTTCTGTTTAAACTTGGTCTTGTGTGATTATAGCATATTTTAAATTTCTTCTATTATGCCTTTCATTACTATAATATCTATTATTTTTTATGTATGTTTACAATTTCTTCTGTATGCCCACCCAAAGTCATCTTAATATCCTTTATCTCTTCCTTCATCTCCTTGAGTTGATTTAGATTTGTGTGAATATCTTCAATCAGTTGTTCCAAATTCTGTATCTCCTCAGTCCTTTTAGTTTATTCCATTGACTGGGTCATAACTTCCTATTTCTTAATATGGCTTGTGATTTTTTTTTTTTTTTTGCTGATGTCTATCCATCAGTTTATCTTGATGGGTTTACACTGTTGCTCAGTTTCTCAATCTTGCCTAGGCTATTATTTTTGTCTGGCTTTGTGTTAAGGTTCTTCTTTGTCACTTGATTCCACTTATTCTAAATCTTTAGAATTGTCCTTGTTTTAGTGAAAAAATAAAAGAAATAGGAAAAAGAAAAAAAGAACAAAAAAGGAAAAGAGAAAAGCAAAGAACAAAATTGTTGAAGAGGAAAAGGAGAAAAGAAAGTAAAAGAATGAAAAATAAAATTAAATAAAGAAAAACCAGGCCTTTCTCTTAGGCCACCAGTGTCCAGATAAGCTCTTCCTCACTGACTGCCTGCACCTGCCTATCATGCCATAGCACTGCTGATCCCTAGATACCCAGAAGAGAAGCAAAAAAGTAAATAAACAAAAATCAGACCTCTCTCTTGGGCCACCAACATCCACCTGGGTCCCTCCTGATTGGCTGCCTGGGCCTATTGCCTCACAACCATGCCATTCCCCCAGTACCCAGAAGAGAAGAGAAAGAGAAAGGGAAAAAAGTGGGCCTCCCTTTCAAACCTCTGGCATCTAGCTAGGCCCCTCCTTGCCAGCTGTCCATGCTGATCACCCCATGGCCCGCTGCTTCCCAGGTGCCCAGCAAACCTGCCTGTCTTCCCACCACTTCTGGGGGAGGAGTGCAGCCTGTCACTCCCTACTTCACCATTTTGGATCTCCTATCAATTAATTTTTAAAGTATGAAAAAGTAAGAAAAAATATTTTATATTTAATTATGCATTTATCAGAAGTATTTCCTTTAACATTCTTGTAAGTCTAGTTTAATTGCAATGGATTCTTACAGCTTTTATGCTTAAAAATATCCTCATTCTCCCCTTTGTAAAAAAGATATTTTTTGCTGGTATAGAATTCCAGATTTACTGTCTACTGTTTTCTGTGAATGAATACAACTATTTTTTTTTCTTTCAGTAATTTAAAGATAAACTTATTTTCAGTGAATAACTAGAATAACTATGCTAATAAAACTGTGGAAAAACAGCCTTCAATTGGGGTATTTTGCCTGAGGTACTAAATATTCCCTATGATGGTGTGGCAGAGAAGAGAGACATTAGGTATAGAAACAAATAAATAGAGACTATTGGGACAAGTAGAGATACATTCTAAAAAGAAAAAAAAAATTGATGGGTATGACAGTTTGAGATTATTTAGGAATCCCAAAAAGAGAAAGATTATGTTTATAAACTAATCTATTCCTCTGGGTGTGACACCCTTTGATTATATTAAATTCAGGTAAGGGGCCTTTGATTATATTAACTGTTCAATTTGCCTTGAGGACTTTTTGATTCGACCCCGGTTGGGTCCCACCCCTCAGTGGGTCTGATGTAAACAGACAGTCACACAGACAGACAAACAGGAAGAAAGAGCGCCCTCATTTTTTGATCTTGCCATGTGACAGAAAGAAGTTCAAACAGCTGAAGCCTCTTGGAGAGATGAGATGTGTTGCCTGATTGCTTACAGCTGAATTTCATAAGAAAACAGAACAACCAAGACAGTTAAAGGAGGCCTGGAAAGAAACAAGATCTATGCCGGGAGAAAGGTCTTCACTTACGTATGAAATCTCAAGAGACTGGGCCCACTGAACCTCAAGAGGAAGAGGAAGCATAGCAGGGAAGGCAGAGAGCAGCCAGAGTAGGCGACCATCTAACTTCAACAAGCAGCAACTGATTGTGGTGAGAAAGCTACCTTGAGTTGGACTTTTATGGCCTTGTAACTGTAAGCATTTACCTCAAATAAATGTCCTTTATAAAAACTGATAGATTTCTGATACTTTGTGTCAGCAGGCCTTTGGCAGACTAATACAATGGGATATATGAGGGAGTAGTGAGGGAGGCCACTACTAATTTCTAATTAGAATGTTAAAAAATAGTTCTCTAAGTGTTTGCTATCTAGTAAAAGAGCAAGCCAGAGAATATATGAGAGAAAGAGCATACCAGACAGCAAAAACCATAAACATACATCCTGAAGTGAGAGAATGCTTGTTGTATTCCAGTTGATGTTCACAAATCTTCTATACTTAATCTATATATTGTAAGTTAAACTAAATTATATTTTCATTTGCATCATAAAGTAAATGGTGAAGGGAAAGTGTCAACCATGTTATTTTAGAATTTACTTGCTATTTTTATGTTAACAAAGCTGAACTTTAAAACATGAAATGTGTACTATATTCATCTGTCTTCACTATATATATATATATATATATATATTGGAAGTAGGACAGACTTAGAGTTTATTTTGCATCTTAGCATTGCTGTCAATCAATGTCAACCTAGGAGATAAAAGCTATTAGCATTCTAGTAACATTAATTCAATTGTAAATTGATGTCTACTTGCTTATGAGTCTTGCCACAGCTCTGGTATGAGACATCATTTTATGACTTGTCTCAAAGTTCTAAGATACCAAATTTCTGTAACAACTAATTTTAATTTTTAAATTTAATCAATATAATGTGAATCTATCAATACATACATGAAATCTGTGGATTCCAAACTATAAAACAATCAATAGAAATTTTTAAAATATAATTTTTAAAGCCAAAAAATGGTATACACATATACATATGCATATACTTATTATGCATTCACATACATATATGTACATATATACATATAAAATCTGGTGACTAGACAGTCTCCATTTTTAAATGCTTTTTAAAAAAATATTTATTTTTATTTTTTTTAAAAAGATACTTAGATTACATAAATGTTACACAAAAATTATTGGGATTCCCATATGCCCCACCTCCCATACCTCCCACAACTTCCCACATAAGCAATCTTCATTAGTGTGGCACATCACCTGCAATGGGTATATACATCCTGGGGCTTTGCCACTAAGCATGGACCATAGTTCACATTGTAGACCACACTCTCTCCCACATAGTTCTGCATGTTATATGATGATATAAAATGGCCTATATCTGTCATTGCAGTGTAACTCAAGATAATTCCCAAGTCCCGAAAAAGCCACTGTATTACAACTGCTTTTCCCTCTCCCTGCCCCCAAAGCATCCAGTGGCTACGGGCTCCACATAACTTTGTAATTTTTTCCATTGCATGAATCACAATAAGTCTATAGTAGAATGCCAGTAAGTTCACTCTAGTCCATAACTCTTCCCCCAGTCCTGAGGTGTCTGAGGTGGTGATGTCCACTACACCTCCAATTGAGAGGGGGCTTATATTCCATGGGGAAGATGGATAGGATTATCCTGCCTGCAGCTGCAGACTCTCTCCATTCCCTGGGACAGCCGTTGTCCATCATCACCTCCCCACCAGTTCTCCTGGGTGAGTCCAATGAGCTGTACAGTAGGAGTTTCTCTCAGGAACACAAATTCCAAAGTAGGGACCACTGGCAAGGCACCAAACCCAAAGCTATCCGCCCTGACATAGGACCTGGGTGTCTCCAGAGCCCTCAGGAGCCCCTCTATTTGGGGTGATATCCACTTTGGAAGCCTATGAGGTCCTACTGAGATATGTACAAGCATTACCTCTGGGCTGACCTCCCAATTAACTTTGAAGTCTCTTAGCCATATGAACTCATTTGTCTTTACCTTTTCCCCCTTTTATTCAAGGTCTTTTTCCAGTCATATTGTCAGTTGGTACTTGGTAGTAATCCCTCAGTGCCAGGGAGGCTCATCCCCGGGAGTCATGTCCCATGCTGGGAGGAAGGTAATGCATTCATATGCTGAGTTTGGCTTAGAGAGAGGCCACATTTGAGCAACAAGGAGGATCTCAGGAGGCAACCCTTAGGCACCCTATAACAATAGGCTAAGTTTCAATTTCAAGAGCAAAGACTCGTAAGGCTAGTCATCAATAACAAGGGCCCATCAGTGGATCATCCTCCTTTGCCATATACTGCCCCTGCACTTGGGGAACTGTTGCTGCTCCCTTGGATAATGTGGCAGAGCTCTCCAGGATGGGAATTCAGTATTCCCTCATTTATTGAGTGATTCTCCACCCACTATAACCATGCCCTGTGTTCTAGTCAGGGTTCTCTCGGGAAACAGAATCAACACGAGATCTCTGT
>PVKH010018316.1:0-15163 GCA_004027955.1 Chaetophractus vellerosus | reverse complement strand
TGCTGAGACTTTACCAGAGAAACCTGTAATAGCCTGCCCTGTGGAGACCACATCTTGTCAACCTTGTATCATTGGGCCTCCAGCCTGCCCCAGGGAGTCCAGACACTGTCCATCTCTGAGGTGGTTACCAGCCAAACTGAAGCCTGTATGGTTCACCTTCTGACCTGCCCCAGAGAGTCTGGACCTCCTCCAAGCCACTAGGCAGGTACCAGCCAAACTCCAGTATGCACTGCCCAGCCTCAACCCTGCCCTGAGGAAACTGCCTTTCAACCCCTGCCTGAAGAGATTAACCCTGTCTCACCAGAAGAAGGTGCAAAGGAATGCCCTGAGGTCTGTAGCCTGCAAGACATCTCTAATCCTTCTCCTTTCCCACCCCCTCCACCCTTCTTGTCTTTGAGACCTATTACTAGACTAAAATCACAACAAGCCCCCAAAGGTGATATACAAAATGTGATCCATGAGGAAGTACGTTATACTCTGAAAGAAATGCATGAGTTTTCTAACTTATATAGACAGAAATCAGGGGAATATGTGTGGGAATGGATACTAAGGGTATGGGATAATGGTGGAAGGAATATAAAGTTGGATCAGGCTGAATTTATTGATATGGGCACACTAAGCATAAATTCTGGATTCAACACTGAAGCTTGAGGGGTTAGAAATGGCTCTAACAGTTTGTTTGGCTGGCTGACTGAAACATGAACCAAACGATGGTCTAGCATGTGCAATGTTGAGGTGCCCGATTTGCAGTGGTATACTGTAGATGAAGGAAATTCAACGTCTTAGGGAGATTTGAATGCTAGAATGGATTTACCATTTGAGACATGCCCAGCCAACCAGGAATGTCCAGAGGACACACCTTTAACCAGGACTGTGAGGAATAAGTTTGTCAGGCTAACCCCATCTTCTCTGATGGTTGCTCTTCTCTGCAGACCAGATATTACTGTAGGGAGGGCTGTAATGGAATTGGAAGCCTTAAACATTCTGGGGATGATCAGATCTCGGTCCAGTAAAAGTCAAGTATGGACAGTGAATCACCAAAGGCAAGGTGGGCGTGGCTACTGCAATGAAAGACAGATTCAAAACAGTACACAAAATAGTCTGAGTTGCGTGGAGTGATGGCGCTGGCTAATAGATCATGGGGTACCTAGAGGTGAAATAGATGGGCAGCATACTAAATTTCTTCTGGATCTGTATAAGCAGAAGAATTCTAGGCTGAGTGAACAAAACCCTATCTCAAATTACAGATGTAGAGAATCATGGCCCCTTAATCAATTCCCAGACTTGAGACAGTTTACAGAACCAGAGCCCCTCGAATGAGGAGAAGACCGGGTCCCCTTGGGGAAGGATCCTGTTAAACCACCAGAAATTTAGACTCTCAATCTTCCTTCCACCTTTCCCCAGGGAGACCAATGGCCTTTTGCCAGAGTAAATGTGCATTCAGGAAAAGGAAATGATCAGATATTTTGGGGATTATTAGACACTGGTTCAGAAGTCACATTAATTTCAGGAGACCCAAAATGTCACTGTGGTCCACCAGTAGGGTCAGTTCTTAAGGAGGTCAGGTGATTGATGGAGTTTTATCCCAGGTCTGTCTCACAGTGGGTGCAGTGGGTCCCTGGACCCATTCTGTGGTTATTTCCCCAGTTCTAGAATGCATAATTGGAATAGACATACTCAGTAACTGGTTGAACCCCCATATTCAACCCCTGACTTGTGGAGTGAGGGCTATTATGGTTGGAAAGGCCAAGTGGAAGCCCCTAGAACTGCCCCCCTGCTCAGCAAAATAGTAAATCAAAGGCAATACCAGATTCCTGGAGGGACTGCAGAGATTAGTGCCACCATCAACAATTTGAAGGATTCTCACCACATCCCCATTGAACTCTCCTATTTGTCCAGTGCAGGAAACAGATGGATCTTGGAGGATGACTAGATTATCATAAACTTAACCAGGGGGTGTCTCCAATTGCAGCTGCTGTCCAAGGTGTGGTATCATTGCTTGAGCAAATCTACACTTCCTCTGGTACCTGGTATGCAGCTGTTGATCTGGCAAATGCTTTTTTCTCAATTGTCATTAGTAAGGACCACCAGAAACCATTTGCTTTCACCTGGAAAGGCCAGGAGTATACATTCACTGTCCTGCCTCAGGGGTATATCAACTCTCCAGGCCTATGTCATAATATTGTCTGCAGGGACCTTGATACCCTCTCCCTCCCATGTGACATCACACTTGTCAATTATATTGATAATATCATGTTGATAGGACCTACTGAGCAAGAAATAGCAAAGACACTAAATTTACTGGTAAGGCATTTGCATGAGAGAGGATGGGAAATGAATCCCACAAAAATACAGTGTCCTTCCACCTCAGTGAAATTTCTAGGTCCAGTGGTGTGGGGTCTTTCTAGAAATCCATTCTAAATTAAAGGATAAGCAGTTGCACCTGACCCTCCTACAAGCAAAAAAGGGGCACAATGCTTAGTTGGCCTCTTCAGATTTTGGAGACAGCATATTCCTCATTTGGGTGTGCTACTCCAGCCCATTTACCAGGTGACCAGAAAAGTTGCTAGTTTTGATTGGGGACTGGAACAAGAGGAGGCACTGTGACAGGTCCAGGCTGCTGTGCAAGCTGCACTACCACTTGGGCCATATGATCCAGCAGTTCCAATGGTGCTGGAGGTATCAGTGGCAAATAGAGATGCTGTCTGGAATCTTTGGCAGGCCCCCATGGGAGAATCACAATGCAGACCCTTAGGATTTTGGAGCAAAGCCTTGCCAATCTCTGTGGTTAACTTCTCCCTTCTTGAGAAGCAGTTTTTGGCTTGCTACTGTCCCTTAGTAGAGACTGAACACTTAACTATGGGCCATCAAGTTACCATGAGATCTGAGTTGCCTATCATAAGCTGGTATTGTCTGATCCACCAAATCATAAAGTTGGGCATGCACAGCAGCACTCTATAATAAAGTGGAAGTGATATATATTAGGTAGGGCTCGAGCAGATCCTGAAGACACAAGTAAGTTACATGAGGAAGTAGCACATGGTCAAATGCCCATGGTCACCACCCCTGCCATGTTACCTTCTCTTTCCCAGCCCACAGCTTTGGCCTATTGGGGAGTCCCTTACAATCAGTTGACTGAGGATGAGAAAATTTGGGCCTGGATTACAGATGGAACAGCATGATATGCAGGTACCACTTGAAATTGGACAGCTGTGGCACTGCAACCCTTTTCTGGGACATCCTTGAAAGATAGTGGTGAGGGCAAATCCTCCCAGTGTGCAGAATTTTGAGCATTGCACCTAGTTGTTCATTTTGCTTGGAAGAATAAATGGCCAGAGGTGCATTCATAAACTGATTCATGGGCTGTTACCAATGGTTTGGCTGGATGGTCACGGACTTGGAAGGAACATGATTGGAAAATCAGTGACAAGGAGGTCTGGGGAAGAGGTATGTGGCTAGACCTTTCTGAGTGGACAAAAGCATGAACATATTTGTGTCCCATTGAATGCCCATCAGAGGGTGACTTCAGCAGAGGAAGAGTTTAATATTCAAGTGGATAAGATGACCCACTCTGTGGCTAATGCTCAGCCTCTTTCCACAGCCACTCCTGTCAGTGCCCAATGGGCTCATGAACAAAGTGGCCATGGAGGTAGGGATGGAGTTTATGCATTGGCTCAGCAACATGGACTTCCCCTCACCAAGGCTGACTTGGCTACAGCCACTGCTGATTGTCCAATTTGTCAGCAGCAAAGACCCACACTCAGGCCCCAATATGGTACCATTCCTCAAAGGTGACCAGCCTGCTACCTGGTGGCAGGTTGACTACATTGGGCCCCTTCCATCATGGAAGGGACAGCAATTTATTTTAACTGGACTAGTCACATACTCTGGCTATGCATTTCTATTTCTGGCATGCAGTGCTTCCTCCAAAACTACTATCTGTGGACTTACCAAATGTCTTATCTACCACCGTGGCATTCCACACAGCATTGCTTCTGATCAAGGAATCCATTTCACAGCAAATGATGTGTGGGAATGGGCACATGCCCATGGAATTCACTGGTCTGACCATGTTCCCCATCACCCTGAAGCAGCTGGATTAATAGAATTGTGGAATGGCTTTTTGAAGACTCAATTATGGCACCAAAAAGGTGGCAATACCTTGCAGGGCTGGGGCAATGTTCTCCAGGAGGCTGTGTATGCTCTAAATCAGCATCCTCTCTATTGTGCTGTTTCTCCCATAACCAGAATTCATGGGTCCAGGAATCAAGGGGTGGAAATGGGAGTGTCACCACTGACTATTACCCCTAGTGACCTACTAGGAAAATTTTTCCTTCCTGTCCCTGCAACCTTAAGCTCTGCTGGTCTACAGGGTTTAGTCCCAAAAGTAGGAGTGCTGCCAGCAGGGAACACCATGATGATTCCTTTGAACTGGAAGTTAAGATTGCCACCTGGCCACTTTGGCCTTCTCTTGCCTGTGAGTGAACAGGCAAAGATAGAAATTACTCTGCTGGCTGGGGTGATTTATCTTGACTAATGAGGGGAAATAGGACTACATCTACATAATGGGGGTAAAGAAGAGTTTGCATGGAATACAGGAGATGCTCTAGGGAATCTCCTAGTACTGCCATGCCCTGTGATTAACATCAATGGAAAATTGCAACAAATCAATTCAATCAGGACTAACAATGTCCCAGAATCTTCGGGAATGAAAGTTTAGGTCACCCCACCAGGAAAAGAACCATGGCCAGTTGAAGTGCTTGCTGAAGGTAACAGGAACATGTAATGGGTAGTGGAAGAAGGTAGTGATAAATATTAACTTCGACCATGTGACCAGTTACAGAAATGAGGACTGTAATAGTTATGAATCCTCCTTCCATGTTTCATTATGAGTATGGCTGTATATGTACACAAAATGAATTTCTTGTTTTCTTCCCCAACCTTTCCCCTATCATATGAAAAGTTGTATTAATTTCATGTCATAATATTTAAGCATGTCAAGTTTAAGAGTGAATATTGCCCAAGGCCTTGCACCATATTCTGTGGGGGAATTAATGCATTTCTGGTTGTATGCAGGGGAGTTAAACATTGTTAGGCAAAAATATATATGTATGTTTGTATGTTATTGTTTTTACTTAGAGACCAAGTATGGTTTAGGGTAATGGGTATAGTTGTCAAGTAGACAGGGAGTGGAGAGTGATGGTTAGGCTTATGTGTCCACTCAGCCAGATAATTGTGTCCAGGTATTAGGTCCAGCAAGCACTAAGCTAATTGTAATACAAGAGCTTTTAAGGACTTTGATCACAAGTGAGTTTACTGCATGGATGGCTGATTACATCTACATCAGTCAGTGAAATTGTATCAAAATGGATGATGCTTTTATCCAATTGGTTGCCTGCCATAAAAGAGAACTGATTTCAACATTCAGAGAGAATTTTGGAGCTCATAGTTTGACAGCCAACTTCTCCCAGAAACTCATCAAAGACCCTACATCAGTCTTTTATCATATCCCCTGGCTTGCAGCCTGCCTGTCGAACCTGGACTTGTGCATCCCCATGGCCACAGGAGAGACTCTTATGAAATCATATATTATTGACAGACACCTCCTCTTGATTTTATTTCCTGAGAGAACACTGACTAAATCAATTGTCAATAAAAACAAGAGTGTAGTCAGCAATTAAACAAGTAACTTGCTTGGTTTGGAAATCTGATGTTAGTGGTGTATTCACAGACCGTTAGGTGAAACCACTGTTTTGACATTGATTGTAATAGAAACAGGTGTATAGCAAGCAATCAAACTTGGAAATTGCTTGGTTTTGAAATCTAATGTTAATGGTGCATTCACAGAGGGTTAGGTAAAACCTGTGTTTTCACATTGGTTGTAAAAGAAACAATTGCATACCTAGCAATTAAACTAGTAACTTGCTTTATTTTAAAATCTGATAACACTGGTGCATTCACAGACTGTTAGTTTAAAACACTGTTTTTCCATTGACTGTAAATGAAAAACAAGTGTGTAGCTAGCAGTTAAAGAATTAACTTGCTTGGTTTGGAAATCTGATGCTATTGGTGAATTCACAGAGCATTAGGAAAAACCACTGTTTTGCCATTGATTGTGAATGAAAACAGGTGAATCACTAGCAATTTAAAAAGCAACTTGCATGGTTTTTGAAACTGAAGTAAATGTTGCATTCACAGGGAGTTATGTAACACCAGTGATCTGACATTGATTGTAATAGAAAACAAAGGGATCCCCAGTGATTAAACAAGCAACTTGCTTGTTTTGGAAATCTGATGATATTGGTGAATTACAGAGCATTACATAAAAGCACAGTTTTGCCATTGATTGTAAGGGAAAACAGGAGCATAGCTAGCAGTTAAACAAGTAACTTGCTTGGTTTGGAAATAAGATGGTATCAATGCATTCACAGAGCATTATGTAAAACTACTGTTTTGCCATTGATTGCTAGTGAAAACAGGTGCATACCCAGCAATTATAGTAACTTGATTTATTTGGAAATCTGATGACACAGGTGCACTCACAGAGCATTAGGTAAAGCCACTGTTTTGCCATTGATTGTAAATAAAACAAGTTTGTAGCCACCAAATAAACAAGTGACTTGATTGGTTTGAAATCTTATGATTTTGTGCATTCACAGAGCATTGAGTAAAACCACAGATTGCCATTGAATGTAAAGGAAAACAGGTGCATAGCAAGTAAATAAACAAGGAAATTTCTTGGTTTGATAATCTGATGACACTGGTGCATTCACAGAGCATTAGGTGAAATCACAGTATTGCCATTGACTGAAAATGAAAACAAGTGTGTAGCCAGCAATTAAACAAGGAATTTGCATGGTTTGGAAATTTGATGATATTTGTGCATTAACAGAGCATTAGCTAAAATGGCAGTTTTATCACTGATTGTAAGTGAAAACATGTGCATAGATAGCAATTAAAACAGTAACTTGCTTGGTTTGGAAATCTGATGACATTGATGCATTTACAGAGGGTTAGGTAAAACCAGTGTTTTGACATTGATTGTAAATGAAAACAAGTGCATTCACAGCAATTAAGCTAGTAACTTGCTTTATTTCAAAATCTGATAACACTGGAGCATTCACAGAGCATTAGATAAAACCACTGTTTGCCATTGATTGTAAATGAAAACAAGTGTGTATCCAGCAACTGAAAGAAGTAACTTGCATGGTTTGCAAATCTGATGTTATTGGTGCATTCACAGAGTGTTAGGTAAAACTACTCTTTTGCCATTGATTGTAAATGAAAACAGGTTTACAATGAGCAATTAAACTTGGAAATTGCTTGGTTTGAAAATGCGATGTTGTTTTTGCATTCACAGTGTGTTAGGAGAAACCACTGTTTTTCCATTGATTGTAAAAGAAAACAAGGGTGTAGTTTGCAATTAAACAAGGAAATTGCTTGGTTTGATAATCTGATGACATTGGATAAGTCATAGAGCACTAGGTGAAACATCTGTTTTGTGATTGATTATAAATGAAAACAAGTGTGTAGCCAACAATTAAACAAGTAACTTGCTTGGTTTGGAAATTTGATGATACTGGTGCTTTCACAGGGGGGTAGGTAAAACCAGTGTTTTGCCATTGATTTTGAAAAAAAAAAACACAACAACTGTATTGCCAGCAATTAAAAAAGTAACTTGCTTGGTTTGATAATCTGATGACACTGGTGCATTTATAGAGTGTTAGTTAAAAACCACTCTTTTGCCAATGATTGTAAATGAAATCAATTGTGTAGCCAGCAATTAAACAAGTACTTTGCTTGGTTTGAATATCTGATGATATTGGTGCATTCACAGAGGTTTAGGTAAAACTAGTGTTTTGACATTGATTGTAAATGAAAACAATTGCATACCCAGCAATTAAGATAGTAACTTGCTTTATTTGGAATTCTGAAGACAGTGTTGCATTCACAGACTCTTAGGTAAAATCACAGTTTAGGCATTGATTGTAAATAAAAACAAGTGTGTAGCCAGCATTTAAACAAGTAACTTGCTTGGAATGGTAATCAGATGCTATTGGTGTATTCACAGAGCATTTGGTAAAACCACTGTTCTGCCATTGATTGTCAATGAAAACAAGTGTATAGCCAGCAATTTTACTAGTAACCTGCTTTATTTGGAAACCTGATGAAACAGGTGCATTCACAGAGCATTAGGTAAGACCAGTGTTTTGACACTGATTGTAAGTGAAAACATGTGCATAGCTAGCCATTAAATAGGATTCTTGCTATGTTTGGATATCTGATGCTATTGGTGCATTCACAGAGTGTTAGGTAAAACCACACTTTTGCCATTGAATGTAAGTGAAAACAGTCACATAGCTAGCAATTAACCAAGGAACTTGCATGGCTTTCAAACCTGAAGGAAATGGTGCATTCACAGGGAGTTAGGTATAACCTGTGTTTCAGCATTTATAGAAAAAGAAATCAAGTGCATACTCAATAATTAAACTAGAAAATTCATTCATTTGGAAATTTGATGACACTGGTTCATGCACAGAGCATTATTTAAAACCATTGATTTGCCTTTGATTGTAAATGAAAACAAGTGTGTGGCTAGCAATTAAACAAGTAACCTGCTTGGTTTGGAAATCTGATGATATTGATGTACTCACAGAGTGCTAGGTAAAACTACTGTTTGCCATTGATTGTAAATGAAAACAGGTGTGTAACAATCAATTAAACATGGAACTGGTTTGGTTTGTAAATTTGATGCTATTGCTTCATTCACAAGGCATTAGCTAAAACCACTGTTTTGCATTGATTGTGAAAGAAAACGTGTAGCCAGCAATTAAACAAGTAACTTGCTTGGTTTGATAGTCAGATGACACTGGTGCATTCACCAAGCCTTGGGTAAAACCACTGAATTGCCATTCATTGTAAATGAAAACAAGTGTGTAGCCAGCAATTAAACAAGTAACTTGTTTGGTTTGGAAATCTGATGATATTGGTGAATTTGCAGAGTGTTAAGTAAAACTACTGTTTTGCCATTGATTCCCAATGAAAACAGGTGCATAGTGATCAATTATTCAAGTAACTTGCCTGTTTTTTCAAAACTGAAGGAAATGGTGCTTTTGCAAGGAGTTAGGTAATACCAGTGTTTTAACATTGATTGTAAATGAAAACAATTAAACTACTAAGTTGCTTAATTTGGAAATCTGATGACACTGGTGCATTCAAAGTGCATTAGGTAAAACCACTGTTTGCCATTGATTGTCAATGAAAACAAGTGTGTATCCAGCAATTACACAAGTAACTTTATGGGTTTGGAAATCTTGTGATATTGATGCATTCAAAGAGCACTAGGAAAAACCACTGTTTTGCCATTGATTGTAAATTAAAACAGGTGCATAGATAACAATTAAACAAGTATCTTTCTTGGTATGGAAATCTGATGCTATTGGTGCATTCATGGAGCATTTGGTAAAATCACAGTTTTACCATTGATTTCAATGAGAACCAGTGTGTAGCCAGCAATTAAACTAGTAACTTTCTTTACTTGGAAATCTGATGACACTGGTGGCATCACAGAGAGTTAAGTAAACCAGTGTTTTGGCATTGATTGTAAATGAAAACAAGTCCTAAGGAGCAATTAAAGTGGTAATTTTCTTTACTGGAAATCTGATGACACTGGTGCATTCACAGAGCTTTAGGAAAACCCACAGTTTTTCCATTGATTGTAACTGAAAACAGGTGCATAACAAGCAAATAAACATGGAACTTTCTTGGTTTGGAAGTCTGAGGATATTGGTTCATTGACAGAGTGTTAGGTAAAACAACAGTTTTGTCAATGATTACAAATGAAAACAAGAGTGTGACAGCAATTAAACTAGTAACTTACTTGATTTGAAAATCTGATGGCACAGGTGAATTCACAGAGCATTAGCTAAAACCACAGTTTTGCCATAGATTGTAAAAGAAAACAAGTGCATAGCCAGGAATTAAATGAGTAACTTGCCTGGTTTGATGATCTGATGACACTGGTGCATTCACAGAGTGTTAGGTCAAACCATGGTTTTGTCATTGATTGTAAATAAAACAAGTGTGTAGCCAGCAATTAAGCAAGTATCTTGCTTGGTTTGGAAATTTGATGATATTGGGGCTTTCACAGAGTGTTAGCTAAAACCACACTTTTGCCATTGATTGTAACTGAAAACAGGTCCATAGCTAGGAACAAAATAAATAACTTGCTTGAATTTCAAACTGGAAGGTAATGGTACAATCTGAGAGAGTTAGGTGCAAGCAGTGTTTTGATATTGATTATAAATGAAAATAAGTGCATACCCAGCAATTAAAGTAGTAACATGCTTTATTTCAAATTCTGATAACACTGGTGCATTCACAGAGAATTAGTTAAAACCACTGTCTTGCCATTGATTGTAATTGAAAACAAGTGTGTAGCCGGAAATTAAATAAGTAACTTGCATGGTTGGCAAATCTGATGCTATTAGTGCATTCACAGAGAGTTAGGTAAAACTGCTCTTTTGCAAATGACTGTAAATGAAAACAGGTGTATAGTGAGCAATTAATCCTGGAAATTGCTTGGTTTGGAAATCTGATGTTGTTTTTGCATTCACAATATGTTAGGTGTAACCACTGTTTTGCCATGGATTGTAAAAGAAAACAAGAGTACAGCCAGCAATTACACAAGTAAATTGCTTGGTTTGATAATTTGATGACACTGGATAAGTCATAGAGCATTAGGTGAAACATCTGTTTTGTGATTGATTGTAAATGAAAACAAGTGTGTAGCCAACAATTAAACAAGCAACTTGCTTGGTTTGGAAATTTTGATGATATTGGTGCTTTCACAGAGGGTTTGGTAAAAACAGTGTTTTGACATTGATTGTAAATGAAAACAAGTGCATACCCAGCAATAAAACTAGTAACTTGCTTTTTTTCAAAATCTGATGACAGAGTGCATTCACAGAGGGTTAGTTAAGACCACTGTTTTGCCATTTATTGTAAATGAATACAAGTGTATAGCCAGCAATTAAACAGTTTACTTTCTTCTTTTGGAAATCTGATGATATTGGTGATTTAGAGAGCATTACATAAAACCACCATTTTGCCATTGATTGTAATGGAAACAGGAACATAGCTAGCAATTAAACAAGTAACTTGCTTGGTTAGGAATTCTGATGATATTGATGCATTCACACAGCATTACATAAAACTTCTCTTTTGCCATTGATTGTAAATGAAAACAGGTGCACAGAGAACAATTAAACTTGAAAATTGCTTGGTTTGGAAATCTGATGCTATTGGTGCATTCACAAAGCATTAGGTGAAGCCACTGTTTTGCCATTGACTTTACATGAAAACAGTTGTGTAGCTAGCAATTAAACCAGTAACTTGCTTGGTTTGGAAATCTGTTGATATTGGTGCATTCACAGAGGGTTAGGTAAAACCATTGTTTTGACATTGATTGTAATGAAAACAAATGCATTCACAGCAATTAAACTAGTAACATGCCTAATTTCAAAATCTGATAACACCTGTGCATTCACAGAGTGTTAGTTAAAACCACTGTTTTGCCATTGATTGTGAATGAAAACACGTGTGTAGCCAACAATTAAACAAGTAACTTGCTTGATTTGGAAATTTGATGATATTGGTGCTTTCACAGAGTGTTAGCTAAAAGCACAATCTTGCCATTTATGGTAAGTTAAAACATGTGCATAGTTAGCAATTAAGCAAGTAACTTGCATGGTTTCAAAATCTGACCATATTGTTTGCTCACAGTGGTTTGGTAAAACCACTCTTTTGTCATTGAATATAAATGGAAACAAGTGTGTAGCCAGCAATTTAATAAGCAACTTTCTTGTTTTGGAAATCTGATGCTACTGTTGCATTCACAGAGTATTATGAAAAACCACTGTTTTGCCATTGATTGTAAATGGCAACAAGTGTGTAGCCACCAGTTAAACTTATAAATAGTTTTATATGGAAATCTGATGATATTGGTGCATTCACAGAGCATTAGGAAAAACCACTGTTTTTCCATTGATTGTAAACCAAAAGAGGTGTATTGCCAGCAATTAAACAAGCAATATGCATGGTTTTTTAAACTAAAGGAAATGGTGAATTCACAGGGAGTTAGGTAGCAACAGTGTTTTGACATTAATTGTAAATGAAAACAAAGACATATCCTGCAATTAAACAGTTAACTTGCTTGTTTTTTAAATCAGATGATATTGGTGAATTAAAGAGCATTATTGAAAACCACCATTTTGCCATTGATTGCAATGGAAAACAGGAGCGTTGCTAGCAATTAAACAAGTAACTTGCTTGGTTTGGAATTCTGATGATATTGATGCATTCACAGAGCATTAGGTGATACCACACTTTTGTTATCGATTGGAAAAGAAAACAAATGTGCAGCCACCAATTAAATTAGTAACTCACTTTATTTGGAAATCTGCTGACACTCGTGTATGCCCATAGTGTGTTAGGTAAAACCACTGTTTTGCTAATGATTGTAAATGAAAACAATTGTGTAGCTAGCAATTAAAAAAGAAACTTGCATGGTTTGGAAATTTGATGTTCTTGGTGCATTCACAAAGCATTAGGAAATATGTCTGTTTTGCCATTGATTGTAAATGATAGCAGGAGTATCACCAACAATTAAACAAGCAACTTGCATGGTTTTCAAAACTGAAGGAAATGGTGCATTCACAGGAAGTTTGGTAAAACCAGTGTTTTGACATTGATTGTAAAAGGAAACAAAGGGATACCTGCAATTAAACAAGTAACTTGCTTGTTTTGGAAATCTGATGATATTGGTGTATTACAAAGCATTACATAAAAGCACAGTTTTGCCATTGATTGTAAGGAAAAAGAGGAGTATAGTTAGCAAATAAACAAGATACTTGCTATGTTTGGAAAATTTATGGTATTGTTGCTTTCACAGAGCATTAGGCTAGACTACTGTTTTGCCATTGATCATAAATGAAAACAGGTGCATACCCAGCAATTAAAGAAGTAACTTGCTTTATTTATAAATCTGATGACACAGGTGCATTCACAGAGCATAAGGCAGAAACACTGTGTTGCCATTGATTGTAAATAAAACAAGTGTGTAGCCACCCATTAAACAAGCAATTTGCTTGGTTTGGAAATCCTATGATTTTGGCACATTCACAGAACATTGGGTAAAACCACAGTTTTGCCATTGAGTGTAAATGAAAACAGGTGCATAGTGAGCAAATAAACAAGGAACTTGCTTGGTTTGGAAATCTGAGGGTATTGGTTCATTCACAGAGTTTTGCTAAAACCCTGTTTTGCCATTGATTGTAAAAGAAAACAAGTGTGTAGCCAGGAATTACACAAGTAATTTTCTGGGTTTGGAAATCTTGTGATATTGATGCATTCAAAGAGCATTAGGAAAAACTACTGTTTTTCCATTGATTGTAAATTAAAACAGATGCATAGCTAACAATTAAACAAGTATCTTGCTTGGTATGGAAATCTGATGCTATTGGTGCATTCACAGAGCACTTCATGCAACCACAGTTTTGCCATTGATTTCAATGAAAACCAGTGTGTAGGCAGCAATTAAACTAATAACTTTCTTAACTTGGAAATCTGATGACTCTGGTGGCATCACAGAGCATTAGGTAAACCAGTGTTTTGGCATTGATTGTAAATGAAAACAAGTGCCTAAGCAGCAATTAAACTGGTAACTTTCTTTATTGGAAATCTGATGACACTGGTGCATTCACAAAGCATTAGGGAAAACCAGTGTTTTGCCACTGATAGTAAATTAAAACAAGAGTGCAGCCAGCAATTAATAGAGTAACTTGTTTTGTTTGGAATTTTGGGATATAGGTACCTTCACACAGTGTTAGGTAAAATGACTGTTTTGCCATTGATTGTAAATGAAAACAAGTGTGTAGCCAGCATGTAAAGAAGTAACTGGCTTGGAATGGAAATCAGATGCTATTGGTGCATCACAGAGATTTGGTTAAAACCTACTGTTTTGCCATTGATTGTCAATGAAAACAAGTGTGTAGCCAGCAATTAACTAGTAACTTGCTTTAATTGGAAATCTGATGACACAGGTGCATTCACAGAGCATTAGGTAAGACCAGTGTTTTGACACTGATTGTAAGTGAAATGTGCATAGCTAGCCATTAAATAGGATTCTTGCTTTGTTTGGATATCTGATGTTGTTGGTGCATTCACAGAGCATTAGGTAAAACCACAGTTTTGCCATTGAATGTAAGTGAAAACAGTGGCATAGCTAGCAATTAACCAAGGAACATGCATGGCTTTCAAAACAGAAGAAAATGGTGCATTCACGGGGAGTTAGGTATCACCTGTGTTTCAGTATTGATTGTAAATGAAATGAAGTGCATATGCTGTAATTAAACTACAAACTTCATTCATTTGGAAAATTGATGACTGATTCACAGAGCATAATTTAAAACCATTGTTTTGCATTTGATTTTAAGTGAAAACTAGTGTGTAGCCAGCAATTAAACAAGTAACTTGCTTGGTTTGGTAATCTGATGATATTGGTGTATTCACAGAGTGCTAGGTAAAACTAATATTTTGCCATTGATTGTAAATGAAATCAGGTGCATAGTGAGCAATTAAACATGGAACTGGCTTGGTTTGTAAATTTGATGCTATTGCTTCATTCACAAAGCATTAGTAGTGAAAACAAGTGCATAGCCACCAATTAAAGAAGTGATTTGTTTGGTTTTGAAATCTGATGATCCTGGTGCATTCACAGAGTGTTAGGTAAGTCCACTGTTTTAACATTAATTTTAAATGAAATCATGTGCATAACCATCAATTAAAGAAGTAACTTGCTTGGTTTTGAAATCTGATGATACTCGTAATGGTTTGAGTTTGAATTAATTATGAATTCCAAAAATATAAATTAGATTATGTTTGTAAGCTCATCTGTTCATCTGGGCATGATTACGTTATGAGTAGGGTGTTAATTGCCACATCAGTGAGACGTTGAGCCCCACCCCTTGGTGGGGGTGGTCTCAAGTAGAAGCAGAGATTGGAGAGAAGCAGAGAGGAGATTTGGAGAAGGAGATTTGAAAAGCAGTTCTGATGTTGGAGTGAGCCGATCGCTTGTTAGGCTACAGCTGGCCTTGTGGAGAGA